>JAWQRO010000339.1:0-42456 GCA_033557835.1 Helochares maculicollis
TTTTTTTTGTTTCTTTAAAAAAAAATTATATCTCTATGTGCTCGATATTAACAATTCCTTATACATTTAAGTCTCATTGCCATTACCTTACAACTGGCACAGCTATATTATGAGGTCATTCAACCAATACATGCAAGAACACCTTTACATTATGATCATGAAAAAATTTGACCTCTAATTCTTCACGGATCTTCACATTTCAGGGTCCATGAAATTATTTTCTTACTTCTACTTTTGCACATGTAGAATTACTCATAATGCCGATAGAATTTTAGAGCTTTACGAGTTAGCTATTTGTTAAAATAGTTTTGGAATTGATATTCAGTACACACATCTTAAGTGTAAATTGAAATTAGTACATGCAAAGCTTCTGCCTTATCAGACATTAACGTTAAAAATTGTAATATTTGTATTAATAGCTTAATTTTATGGTTAAATTCTAAACGTAGAGACGTAAAATTTAGACTGAGCAAGGCTTCATTTAAGTACTAACATTCAAATTTGTTACCAGATAGTATAAAAATCCATCAGTATATTTCCTAATGAACACGAGAGAGTCCATTTCTTATATACTAAATGAATTTTTAAAGTTATACATTTTTGGCATTCCCAAAAATTTCACAAACAAAAACGTCAAGATTACAAACTTTGACCCTTGGTGGATTCTTACGAAATTTGTTTTAAGCTTGATATTGTTCATTTGGGGTTTTACGCCGTAATGGTTTATTAACAATTAGTCCATTATTTGCAATTACTATATGCAAGCTGAATATTTTATTTTTAATAAACCTACAAATGAAAAATTAATATTAAAATTGATGTTTTGCCTGCATCTTGAAAACAAAGTTCTATTTTTGAACTCTAGTGGCTATATTTTAATTCCTAAGAATTTTAAAATGTTCATATAATAGGAAATTTAAAATACTTTGCAAATCCTGCCTGCTTTGCTCGCTCTGCTTGCTCATCCTTCAAGTACCATATTATGGACAAATTCATTTGAATTGCAAAATGGCAACATAGTAGAAAAGTAGGAATACTCCAACAATGAAGTAAATTTCACTTACTCGGCGAAACTTTAAACACCTATTTAAGCGAACGATGTTAAGAGTGCAATATCGTATATATAACACTTAAGTGAACAGATTGAGTGAAGAGAGTTATACAAGTGATGTAAATAAATATTCATAATGTATGTATTAATAATTATTATGAACCTAAAGTTAGAACTAAAGAATTTTGACAGAATCTCCCCGTATACTTTACGAGAAAGAGTCTAACTGTAAAAATTTGGAAAATAAATAATTTTTTAAACTAAAAAACCGTCTTCCGCGTAAACTGAGGACACACAAAAGCGTGTTAAAATATAATATAAAATATTGACTTTCAGTTTGATTTTCATCGTACGATTAATATTACGTAAATAAATTGGTATTTTCATGCAGTTTATGAATGTATATGTGGATGTTAAGTCAACACCATAGATTTTATTGAAATAAGCATCCCTGCATATATATATATATATATATATATATAATTATGTGTAAGTTACCTAAAGGAAACATTATAAGCTTTGAAATACATACTACAGAGGTACATAATTCTTAGGCCAACAAGAGCTACAGAATTTCTAAAGATATATGCAATAAATTTACTTCTACAAATATATCAAAATTTAGGACTAGAACATTCTATTAGTTCACGTGCTCACAAAAGGCATTTCAACTCGAAAGGATGTCCCAGTTTAGGGTATTTTCTACCGCAAAATTCCTGCAAAGCAGCATTTAGTATAGAAATTTGGCAAACTAACGCCCTAAAAATTTTAGTTCCAGACGTCGACATCCAATAAAGCTGCGATGCATATTTTAAGTTTTAAATAGAAATTTCGTTATAGTTCCTGAACTTATTTTTAAAAATTTTAATTTCTTATAATTACACTAATATATACAATTTTTTTATTGAAAGTGTGGTTGTATATGATAAGAATACACCAGAGTATTCAATATAAGCCTCTGCAGAAATTCTAGTTGAGCTGGTGTGCTGCTACCAATGGCCTTAAAATTGTTACTGGATTGCAGGATCGAAATAGAATATACCTTATTTGCCAGGAGATCGAGGAATACTTTAATGGAAGAATGCTCTCAGAAACATAATAAATTAAATGCTAGCAGTATTTTAAATTTTTATTACTACCAACTTCAGCAAAGTGGTGAATTAATGTTGAACAAAGACTACCATCTAAGTAATTTTCACTGATACGCGAGAAATATAAAAGCAAAAAAGCTATGCAGATGAGATTGTTTTCTCCTACCAAACTTATGCTACTCATGACAACAATTAAGCCAACTGCAAAAGTATAAAATATGAAAATTAATACTATTGATTTAATTATTCCCTATTGAGTTAAATGTTTCACTTTTTCCAATTGAGTTCCCGAAAACTGTCAAACTGGGTCAATTAGTTTCATTTTTCATGATGGTAGCAATTTTGCTCTCTTAGATATGTCATCAAACACATTCAATTACTGTTTTGTTTTCTGGGGTCTCGTTTGTCAGGCATATCAACAAATTAAAATTGCTAGTTCATAAAGGTAATGAACCTGACCGCACATATAAGAAATGCTTTAAAAAAAAATAAAATTATTATTGATTCAACTGTATTAAGCTAATGTTTAAAAAATATGTTAATTTTAAAGATTTAGGACCTAATTGTGCGCTCGCTGTTCATTAGCGAAAAGGGAATGCGTATATGTATACGTAGAATTTGAGCAAAGAGTTTTTTGAGAAATAAATTTAAAATATGAGTTGCTTAACTTTCATGGGATTCCTAAACTCAAGTTACAGGGTAAATTATTACTTCGGCAAGCGAAAGTCCAGTTTATTTTGCGGTTAGCTTGTACGGTCGGCAGCAATGATAATTGACTGCTCTACCCTTTCAAAATATATACTCCAATAAGTTTTCGTAAAACTTTGCTGGCGGATTCAATATTATAATGTTTATTAATTACTCGCGTCGAGAGAGATTCTGCGAAAAAGCGTCAGTGTAGTTTGAACATCACACAAGAACGATCATTTCCTCTGTTTTGTAACTTGCTTCCTCGTAAACTTCCTTAAAGTTTTCTAATAACTATTGCAATAAAACTGCTCTGTCTGTATTATGTATTATGACGAAACATTTCCAAAATGATTTTTTTGTTGGAGATTTTTTTGCAAGCAAAATATACGCGTTTTCACTATAGCCTTACTAAATTGTACATTGTAAATATCTTTTTCGAAAAATGTAATTTCAGCTGGTAGCTTTAATTACTAAATGTTCCTACTTATTTCAATAATTGATTCAAGCTTTCAATTTAATATGCAGCAGTCTTTAAAATATTAATAGTGCCTTCAAAATGAATATGTACTGTAATATTAATGCACAAGTTTATGATCTTTGCTAATGTTACTAAACTACACCACACAAGGCCTCTTCACAACTTTGAGCTCTCTTGTTTCTTATGTACTAGTTTGCTTGTTATGCTCCCAACACTGTTAGCATGTAACTTTATGACGCCCATTAAAAATTTCTAAAGCTATGAACTGTCTGTCCAAATATTTTAGTTTACATCAGTTCACTGGGTGCTTGCTTAATAGAAAATTTTCCGCTTTACCCTCTAGATTTAATTTCAACAAATCCTTCTCAGCTGATTTTTTAAAGTAAATTTCAAAGCAAAATTTTTATAAACCCTTTTTTATTTTATTAATGTATAAAATATAAAGAAACCACTCACAGGAAGAAACTCTTTCTTTATCAACTCTGGCGTTAATGGAATGACAAGTTTCTGCTTTGTTGTATAGAGAAACGCGTCAAATTGTACATTATTTAAAGGAAAACTGGCGGATGGGTGTTGTCTGGGAAATAAATTAGGCTGAAGACAAGGATCAACGATGGAAATTTATGACACTGTAAAACAGCACACGAAATATGTAAGTAAATGAATAAACATAATATGCATTCGTGATGCCGCAGTGACCTGGAAGGAGGCAGATTTGAATTAAGATAAAATTCAAAACAAGCCGGTTAACTGCCGTAAGGAACCCTTTTGTCCTTGTTATCATAATTGCTAAATTCATCTTACTAATTCAAAAACATTGCTCCCTGGGAGGCAAGTTTTTCCTTTTTAACTCGAATCGTTTAGTTGAACTCACTTCCAGTAACCATAAGCCATTTTATGTAAATTCCCCAGAGAAGTTTAATTATTCGTAAATTGCTCTTCTAATTGAAACAATTTAAGGAACCATTCGAGGCTTTGGAGTAAGAAAATACAAAAAATCCGTGACTTAGTTTAAATTTCCTGGAAATTTGATAGATAATTACAGCCATAAAGCAGAAATTATTGGTTGGCAAGTAGCATGCAGCTTTTTATTCATTAAAAATTTAGAGAATTTTCTACATTGTCGCACAGAAGGCTTTTTTGATTATGCAATCCGAGCTTTACAAATTAATGCTTAATTTAGCTTATTGTACGATAGAGTAATTAAGGTTCTGCATTGAATGTTTTAGTGTTTAAACAGTCTTATTCGTTAGATCTGTCGTGTAATGGCCCGTATAATAAGATGCCTGTACGATTTTATGTTAACGTCATATTTGACGCGACTTGCCGAACAGAGTCATCATAGATCTATTCATATTAATTTAAGGATCAGTGTAAAGAATAATTCTCAGCACTTGTCAAGGCGCATTCATCATACACTACATATGTGTAGTATGCTATACAATACATTCTGGGAATTAGTGGATCGCCTAGATGTTGGTACCAAATCTGTAAACCACTTCACATTGGACCAAGCACTTACTTATTTAAAGAAACTTGGAACTGATATCCAGAAATATAAACAAAATGCCAATAAATAATCATACCATGATTATTTGCTGGGCTGACATACGTTACTTGTATGTAGAAAGCTAAACTAGAAATCTAAATGATCTTCATTCATCTTATTTGTCAGCATGTTGTGTGTCTACTAGATTGTGCAATAAGTTTCGCAGTTCGATAAGCAAAAACAATTTTATGGTTTAAAATCCACTTTATTATTTAAATATTAAATAATAAAGTGGATAATATCTCCCTGGAAACAAATACATTTGTTCCAACGAGATTCTAATTTATGAACTCATTAAAGTGAGAATCTGGAAAGGTTGCAAAATAAATTTCAATGTCTGTTATTAACTAATCATATGATGAAAAACGCTTCGGATGCATGATTTTTTTTAGGTCTTGAAATAAAAGGAAGTCGCTAGTGTATAAGGTAGATCCTCCAATAATGCTTATAATTTATAGATTTTTGCTACTGTCGAAATACTCTTGTGACATGGTGTATTGTTCTGATAAAAAAAGATTTTCTTCTTCTGCAACCCGGGTCATTTTTAACGAATTTTTTACGTCAGATAGTCTAAAAGGTCACAAGTATATTCAGGAATTATCGTTTTACCAGTTTGCAAGTAATTTATAAACAAAACTCCTTTCGCAACCCAAAAAACTGATGCAAACACCTTTTTGGGCGATTTCTGGACAAAAACATGTTTCCGAGCCGAAGAACTACGTGCACACTACTCCTTATCCTCTATTCAGGATCATGATAGTAGATCCGAGTCTGATTCATAGAGACGAAATGATGCACAAAATCTACTATATCTATTATATTCGAAACCGCTCTATATGGTGCTGAAAAATTTGCATTCGAACGTGTTTTTATTCCATTGTTAGTGAATGTGGCACCCATTATGCACATAGCTTTCTGATATTCTATATTTCAGTCAATAGATTGCTTCGACTGCCCTATAGTATGCCAATACGGTATCTTACATCTTTTCTACGATTTTTGGTGTTGTTGCTGTTTTTGAACGTCCTTGACGAGGATCGTCTTCATGGCTTGTAAAACCACGTTTAAATTCAGCAACTTATCTTTCTACAGTACTAATTGAAGATGAAGAGTCATTATACACTTTCAATATTTGTTCATAAGTTTCATTTGCTTTTAGACCTTCCAAAAATACTAAATCAATCATTGCACAATAGTTGATTTTTCTATTGCAAAAACAGTACTGTGATACGTCAATATTAAACAACTTGTTAACAAAGAATGAATTGACAGAGTGACATGAAATTTCACATACGTTTATATAGAGAGTGTATCAGCATAACAAATAAATTACATGGTATGGTTTATTTTGAAGATTGTCTCTTTGAATGTTTATTCTGATGATATTTTGGTATTGGATTCCTAGAACTCAATTATGTTATTCAAAAACTGCAAATTTTGAATCCCCAAATGTTTTATCTAAAACCTATTTTCAATAGGTTAAAATGTTGATTATGTAGTCTAGCGCTGTTAATCTTGAATATCTTGAATATTTTATGATATTTTATTCTACAGAGTTGAAGTTATAAGTCTAAATATTGCTTCGATTTACAATCTTCAGCCTATATTAAAATTTGGAACAAAAACCTTAAATTTTTTAAAAACTTTATATTTAATTTTTTTAGTTCTAAAGTAAAACTGAATTGTTTATTATATTTACAAACATTTAAAACTCAACACCTTATATGTTCTATCTTTGGTTTTGATTGTGTTATTTCTGATATTATTTTGTGCTTCTGAGTTTGCAGTCTAATAATTTGAATGACAAATTTCTCATTTTTAATCCTAAGAAATTGCACTTTGTATTTTATAACCTTGAGGGAGTAATTACAGGGTCCACATTTTAGATTGTGCGATCCTGAAATCGCAAGCTGTTAGCTGTCTTTCTAAGAATTTGAATGTTTCATGTTTAATTTTGATCTTCGGATCTTAGATTCACATTTCAGATATTTTAGATTCGACTCTTCATTTTGAACTTTTTAAGACTTTTAATGTGATTTTTAAACAATCTTTCACTTCCAATTTACTCTGTACCATTTGGCTTAGTTCAAAAAAGTTTCAACTATAATGTAATGTTTAAGGTCATGATTTTTAAATTATCTATTTCTCAACTTAAAATAATATTGTTATTAGCATTGAAGTAATCTTGCTGCTAAATTTATATAAAGTAGATAACATTTTTTACTGTCCGTTGTTAACACACTTTCTTTGTATTCTGTTAGTTCTTGGTTTGAAGTTGATTTCCACAATTATCACGTACATTTTCTAGCTACCTGCATAAATATCTATGTAAAGATGATTTAGCACACAAAAAACTTAAAGGAAAACTTGCGTTCTTGAACCGTTACATTTTCTGGCGTTTCGGAAAATATTTTGATTTATTTAATATATATTCTTGGTTCTATATATATATATATATATTGCAGTGAAAATAATAGTGCCTAGATTTTATAAATTGCTTAAAATGAAGTTTTTACATTCATTAGAATAAACTGAATAAAATTTATCGATAGCAGATAAATCTAACACCTAACATGTTTTTGCTAAATTTCTTGTGTGTAACAAAACCGAATCTACAAGCCGTCTGAATGTTTTTGGGCGCACCTAAATTGAACCAGTACGAAGGTCCGTTATAGAAGAAACTGACAAATAGGCTCATTTATACTAACTCTTGACGTACTAATATAGCCTTTTTTATTTCAGCTACATGCTTGACCTAATCGTCGAGGCCAATTCACAAGTCGTTACATTTTCCGACAAATTTTAATAAATCGCTTCCTTAAATTATGTCAAAATTTTAATGTAAAAATTAGCAGATATTGAAAATTGGCCTCAGCCATAAATCTTCTATTAATCTCCCTTGTTCTCATGGCTCCTGTTCATTAATCTTTCCTATCGATTTTGTCTCTGCGGACGTACAGCGAAATCGCATTTTCGGTAAAATACTTGGTTAAATATGTTGATTAAACGTCCAGATCAGATTAGGTGTAACTTCGTTTAGTTTTATTTTGCGTGATTTTTTTGCTGGGTGGTAGGACGTACTTCTACCCTTATATGGTCTAGACCCATATATCATTCGAACAGATTAAACTCAGAACAACGAGTATGTTTCAGGCTGTAAATCAGGATTGTGGCCATAAATTTATTTAATGTAAGCTAGACGATGAAGCTACTAAATATTTTCCACTGGGTAGATTATCTAGTTTTCAAATCATACTGAAAATATGCAGCATTAACTCGTCTTCGCATGTCTCGCTAAGATATTGTAAGCTAGGCTAATACTAAGAAAATTGTAGCAACAGTACAAACGTTGGTTTGAAAGGCTCGTTACATTATGATACCAAATCGTTTACCCGGTGTATTTTAACATTGAAATATTTCTTGTTTCATTTGAAAGCATTTGATATATACTTTTGTATAACTACTGGTTTTTTACTATTTATTACAATACTAGGAAATGTTTTTCTTTGTATATTTTATGAAAGTGTGCGGCTAGGTGAAGCAGTAGGTTCTGCCATTTAATAGGAAAACTACAGTGGAAACAAATGCATTTTATAATCATATAGACATATCTGATTGAAAGAGACAAACTAAAGTTTTCAACATTTAAAATTCATTAGTATCAGTCCTCTTCTTTGGCTATTGAAAAACGTATCCTAATAGCTGGTCCTTAAATTATCTGAAGCTGAGCACAAGAGTAAAGAATTTGTCCATTACAGGGCTACTATAAAATTGTGGAAGATAACATACTATGAAGTTAAATAATTACTAACAATTTCAGAACAATTGTTATGATTTTATTTAATCGACCATATATTACATAAGTGCCATTTGATATTATGTATTTATCGACACCATAACAAAGCGCCATTAAAATATTACATATCACTAAACATATTATTATTATCCAATACTCAGCGAACGATTCCAATAAACACTGAATTTATAAAGCTGTGTTTATAGTCACACAATACCACTCTAAAACAAGCAATATTAATTAAAAACTGAATAGTAAACGTATGGTTTTATGAACAAAACATTTGTTATAATATATTTCTTTTTAGTCGGGTATTATTACATTAATAAAATGAATCATTTTACCATAGTGATATAACGCATTGTTTATATTAACATGGAATTTTTTAATATTTCACAACGCTTCCATTGGAGAGAAAAAGTCCCCTTATAAGTTATAAATGTCTTGACATTTACCTAGTGGAAGCGAAGCAAGCATACCAATATGTAAACATCCATAAAGTACTTTGTTTATTTGCCTTGCCTAAGAAGCTGAAGCTCCCAAGAAGGGAAATTGTGAGATTTTTCAGCTGAGTCAATAATATAAAACTATTTTTATGGCCAACGTGTTCTTACGTGAAATACAAAATGTTTTATTTTTGGGCATCCCCATGTTCAATACTGAAAAATTATTCTGCTTCATTAATACCTGTTATTTCGGAGGCATATATTTACAGTTATAAGCGAGGAGGGAGCAGCAAACATAAAGTTTTAATTACAAATTAGAGAATATTGGAAATTGAGACCATATTAATTGGAATATGGAATATATACATCGGATTGGTAGTTTGTGTAAATAATGAACAGTATGAAGCTCATAAAGTTTTATAAATAATGAATATGTTGCCATAGAGTGAAATCAATACCGTTGCAGATTGTAGCGCAGCGTTTTGAAAATTGATATCCAGAAAGTCACGTTCGAAAAGTTGTGTAAAACTTTTGAATTTTTTATATTCATCAATATTTTCCGGATAAACACTCCAATTCTGAAAACTAGGTTGCGGTGTTGCCAATTTCCCAACTGGATTCAGTAAACTACTTTTATTTTATAATAGCCGATTGCAGGGAATTGAGATTGAACTGGAGTTGAAATGTTGAAGAACGTACTTGTAGTTGATTTGATTTAGATATTTAAAAACTAAAAATAAATCTAGAAGATGAAATTGTTCGTGCTATTAATGAACAAAGTCCTTCGTATGGTAAATTTAGCAAAAACTGAAATAATCAATGGCTGAGTATAATGAACTTAGCAAAGTTCATTATAGCCATTTAGCGGCTTAAGTGAACAACGAAAAGATCAATATTCTTTCGTGGCTTGTTCGCGACTAAAATAAATTATACTGTAATTTCTGAGAATTTAATATGTTTTTTTCAGTAGTAATATTAGCGTTAATCGCAGGTTAAGTTATTACATGCGATATTTTGCAATCAAGAGCTACAAATATTTAAAATCCTATCTGATAGCTATTAATTAAACGAGTTTTGTGTAGATGAAGCTATATAGTATTAGAGATTGTCTAGTATTATTGTACAACAAATATCTATGTTTAAAAATTAAATAAACGCTTGTGAGAATTTAAATAGTCTAAGCATTCAAGTATGCCTCAAAAGAATGGCCAATTATTGTAAAAATAATTAAAAACCACAATAATGCAATAATTCAGAGTATTATTAATAGAGAAGTATTAAGTAAACATAGTTCACAATAAGAGAAATGAAGATTACAGTACAATCCTTAAATTTAGTAATTGGCAATTTTAGTACAGTAATTGTCTTTTTTAATCTTAGAACACTGCACGGTTTTTTTCCTGATTATGGGTCAATAAAAATTTGTAAATTATTAAAATTTTACATCAAAATTAATTTTAATTATAAATTGATAATATTTAACTAAGACATTTTTAAAAGTTAACCGCTCCACTCTCAAATATTATGCATATATAATATCTATATCATTTCTAATATAAATATCATTATCAGAAAATAAGCATTGTAAAAACTATTTACTCCAGGAGTGGAAAAATTATAGTTGATTTCTGCGAGCAGCCACAGAATACGTTTGTTGGTAACAAATTATTCCTTTACGTGTTCAAGAATGACAAAGCGGTCTAAGCGGTTTGATAATTTTGAAGCACATTTAGTTCATGAGTCCAACTAATTTAATTTCATAAATATACCAACTGAAACTGAAAGGTATATGAATGGACTTCTATATTTTAACGAATTTCCTTCCGCATTGCTATGAATGCGAACTGTTACGCCAGCTTGATTTTGAAACGTCGGCGTCGACGTCGGTGTTGGCGTCATCTATCCCAAACGCTTAAGTATTTGCCCATACTGATTCCATAAAGTATAACCAATGTTCACAATCAAAATTGAACGAACAGATTAAGTTGGCGCCCTACGTTTGTTATATCCACTCAGCAGTGGAGGAACTGAATTATGGAGACCCTGTTACGGTGTAATTCGGAAATTTAATTAGTTAGCACGGTTATTTCATCACAAAAACAAAACCTACGTAATCGATATTCAGCTAGTTCATTCTGTACAGGAATGTGGGCCTGTTTATGTATAGCAACCTATAGTCTCACTGCATAAAAAACTGATAATTGATCAGCTTAAAGCATTTCTATAAAAACGATATATACCGCTACTCAAATATTTTTGTATGTAGTTTTTATCATATAGAGGAATGACCTGCTTAGCTATTACTCACAGTAATAAATTATTAGACTGTTAAACAGAACCCACTGAATTTGTAATGTCATTCGCAATGAAACCCTTCTCTTGAGATATTAATGTGTAAGGATAAATTGTCCTCGCGGTTATTAAGTTTGTAATTATGAAACAGAAACTCCAGTACGATATTTAGCGTGAAAACTAAATTGGTATGTATTTAATTAAAATAAATATTTGCATTGCACCAGTTTTCATATTTTAATCATTTACACGACTTCAGAATTGTAGCTTTTATTAAATTCCTTTCTGCATTACTAACATAATGATAAATCTACAATGATATTCGTGCAGAGTTAATTTCCTGAAATAATTTTAAGCTCAGCCATCAGAATATTTGGTTTGATTGCAATTGATTTGTTTTAACATCTTAAAAATAATTTTGTTAGGGTTTAAGTAAACTGTATAAATTATAATTCTTGCAGTAGATGGAATAAATTTGGGTTCTGACCAAAAACAGTTGCAAAGCTTTTTAAATAAAATATATTTAATTTGCAATACAGATCTTTAAGTTTACTTTCTGCAAATAACATTAAAAGTTTGAATATCTTTCTATTGCATATAAATTTAAAGTCGTTCTGGCTTACAAGATAATTTATCATAATAATTGCAATTTGCCGGCAATTTCCTCAAAGATTTCCCCTACTAAGAAATGTTAGCATTGAATTTATGGAGTAAAGTTTATTTGATAGATAGAATTCTTACTTCATAAATTATAAAGTTTGTGGCTCATATATTGCATGGTAGGCACCCTGCGAACATAAGTAACGACCAAAGTTAAACATTGGCAAACATTTAACTACTTATGGCATAAAAATTCTATAAATATTATTCTCACTCTAGCCCAATTAATTTCCGTTAAAACTAAGAAAACAACTTACTCCCTTCATATGCTTCGCATACAAATTCTATAATATGGCCTTGTAGCATCGGTATTATATCTTTAATACATGGACATATTCAGTACTATTTTCTACAAAGCGTTGGCAGACATGGCATTATCAGTAGTTTCCTCTTTTCCCCAGCTTTGAATTTCTCTAGTTATTGTTGTTTCTTTACTTTTTCCGTTTGTATTTCCGAATGCCAGAGGCCCTATGCTGATAACGAAAATGCGAGCGACACATGTGTACAACAAATAAAAAATAATTTATTTAAAAAACGATACGCTCTCTGTTTAGTGCTGCGAAAAAACTTGTTCTACAATAAATTTTGCAAGGAATAACAATTTGCTCTTTAAACTATATCATACATATTTTAACATACATAAAATTAAATCCTAACTAAACTCGATTCTATATTACTGCCTTCGAATTCGCATGAATGTTTCAGATGCTCTAAAAGTATGCATTTTCAATATATCTGAAACTCTGCTTTGCATGCTTAAGAAAATATATCAAGAGCGCTTATGCAGGCAGATATAAATATTTGATGCTAAACATTTTATTTCCATTTTTACAAAAGAATAAAATCTATTTTTCTCTCCCAACCAATAAATGGTAGTCCTTCTATCCTCGCAGCGAAATTTGTAGATTTTTCGAAAAGGCAGATACATCAAGAACGAATATCTACAGAGAATTCCCCATAAATTTCAGAATCGTCCCAGCAAAATTTATAGTTACATTTTAACATCCAGCGATATTTTTACAGCGTTTTGCTATATCGTTACCAATAATGTTCCGATCGGTCAATATCCATGTATCCAGTTATTGAAGTAAAAAATATTCTACTAATAGAAACCACTAAGTTGTATGAAATCCATCAGGTCACAAATTTAACTCGTATAACTTCAATTAATGCATTCGGTCATCATTGAAAATCGACAAAATAACAGCATTTGTTTACGTTTGTCCTGAAAAGGGTGCTGCTGGCGACGAAATGACTGAAAATGCAGTGCCAGCGACTACCATACCAAGGCTACACAAAGTATCGATTTAATAATCAATGGAGGTAAAGTTCATTTGTTTCTATCCAATTTTCTTAAGTAGTGTCGACCTCAACTTTAAGTACGAATGCAAAATGAAACCTCCGCGTTGTTCCGGGAGGCCGACCGACGGTTCAAAGGAATTATACCGAATTACCAAGTTTAGAATAATTAAGGCACGATAAATCTGATTGAAACAATTACGCAGCTCGTAATTGAAGGCATTCTTGTAAATTAAATTGGATTACTTAAAAACCAACTAATTGCAATTCCAATCGTTATTTTGATACGTGTTGGCTTGAAGAACTGTTAAAATATATGTGCTAAATGTAATGACCTCATTTTTCTTCTTTGACCTCTAAACTCTGGCATGGGGTGCTAATAACCTCCTTGGAAGTTTCAGTTGTGCCTATGGAATGGGACTATTGCAGAGCTTGGAGCTTTGGGACGATTCAAAATTGCTGCTTAGAGGGTAATTGAAGCAACTGTGTTAATTGTAAATAGCTCTGAACGATGGTGATAAAAATTGTCTTATTTTGCTGTAATATATTTATGAGAGTGAAAAGTAGAGAATATGTACTATTATAAAAGTAAAGACTAATTAGTAACGGTTTATGGGTAACAAGACGCCAAATTTGGCTAACTCTTGATGCAAATAAACTAAATCTAATGTAGTGGCGTCCTTTAGGTATCTACTAGAAGTAGAATTTTAAGCAATTGTTCTAATGAATTTAATGAAAGTTCATTATATTCCTCTTATATTTTTCTTAGTGTAATTTTTTGTTTGCAAGTTTTTATTTAAAACAATCATAATATGTGTGCAATTAATAAAGGCATATGCAGGTATAGCCTACAATTTTTGAATTGTAATTTGCAGTGCTTAAAAATTCCTTTATCTTTGAATTGGGTATAGTCTACGATTACGATGTAATACTATTTTTACTTTAAATGAGATGAGCCCTAAAACTGCGAAAGCAAATTAAATCAAAATATCCAAAACAATAACAGTGGCTTCATTATATTGTTGCATGAGTTAAATGTACAATAACTTTGTATTACACAGTGAAACAAATTACGAATAATTTGAATTCGAGTCCAATGAGAAGGAAGCATTGTCTGCCTCACAATATATTAAAATATTAACGTAACTCAACAGTTTTAATGTAGGGTAGTTTAATAATAGTAACAAGAGAGGCAATTTTATATTTACTAACTTTTCTGTTGGAGGGTTATAGGGATAATAAGATATATATTTCTAATGTTATAAGTTTTCATTCACATTTGCACTTTATCTTATCGAAATAATCTCTCAAACAAAATCAAGTGTCTTATTTAAATCAAACAATAGCATATATTTTATAGAAACTATCGACTTTTAAAGTCCTTGATAATCAAACTTTCAATAGTTTAAAAATTATTGCACATTCTAATAAAATCATCATTGTTTTAAAGCAGATAATGGCGCTTATGGGTTTTCTAATGTACAAAAATGTTATCATAGTTTTCATCAAAGTTAACGTCCATCATATCTTTAACCTTTTACACAATTATACAGTTTCAGTTTAGTTGAGTTGATTTTAATTCAAATTAAGCATATTAATTTGCATAAATAGCTATATAACTGTCTAATCCTACTAAACTAAAGCTAAGGCAAAATAATGTATTTAAAATCGTCCACATATGAACTTAAACATTGAATTGGTGGGAAAATATAACTTACGAATCCGTTACTATCACTTATTTATATTTTAATCTATTATTCGCATTCGTTACTATCCGATTGCTTGTCCCATAGTTTAAGAATTATTACACGGGGACCCACAATATTCAGCATGGGCACAAATACTAAACCAACGTTTATGGCTTATTTATCAACATACTCTTTTTTGATTTTGACAGACTATATCATTTTGTACACTATTAACAGTACAGTGGCTTCTCAATAGAATTTTATCTAAGGAACCAAAACCTTCTATTAGAATGATAGGTGTAATATTTGTGCTTAAAAGGGCGCGTAAATTAATTTTCATAATTATATGGGTTAAAATAAATGAACAACTACAAGGTACTAAACCATATATCTAACATTTAGAAATTGAAACAAACTTAAAGAAAATAATTATAAAGAACTCTTTTATACCACCTACATGTAAACTTTGCCCAAAAAATACAAATGTTTGTATTTAATAAGGTAATGGTATAATTTATATTTAAAACATTTCCTGTGCCTATAATGATCTTCGAAGGAAATAAAGTACAAACTTAACTGTTTCAAAATTTACGCTTAATGAATTATTCTTCATCTAATTTTATGAAAGTTCACTTTGTAATTTGCTTGCTGCAACGTTTCGGAAGCTCCATTACCACATTTCATCGTATATAATGTAGCCTACACAAGAGATATCCTAAGGCAAGCTATTGTTTGCCAAGCAGTCATCTTTAAAGTGTAATTAATTAGCTGACCAGTACATAAGCCGTTGACGTCACAGTCGTTCTTAAAGTAAAGGAAGTAAATATTGACGTTACTAGGACATTGTGCAAATATAAATAAATAAACTATTACGGTGTTGTTCGTTCATTATCAATCTTAAGAGTCTTTTAGGCAGTATATAAAAAAAATCTCTTTGCCATTCTATATATATATATATATATATTTGCATAGTTATATTTATGATGTAAACGCTGTTTAGTGGCATATTATGTTTTATTTGCTACTATTTTTTAGAGTTTCGCTTCAAAATTTAAGAAGCATCAGAAGTGACATTTATTTTTACATGTAATTGTAATTGTGTAAGATTAGTAATTTAGTTTTTGTGTTGATGTTTCATCTAACCTGTAATATCTGTTATCTTGCTGTCAAATATCTTTGCAAAACAGAATCGGCAAGAAATGCCAAAGGGCGTGAAAAGTATGGAATATGTATCTTGTGGCTCATTATTTAAATAACATAACAATTTTTATAGACATAACAGTAAACAAAACTGCAAATTATTCCTATATCATGCTATCATAAATATATTTATGAAAAGAAGAAGACTTTTAAAACATGCAGAAATATATGTGCATTTGTGGAATTATTCAAATATCCTGCATTTCGCATACAAATTTCATATTAGCCACCGGTATGAAATGGCTCTTTTATTTTCTGTTGAAAGCGTACACTTTAACGAACGTTACAAAGCACCAATTATAAATAAAAATATAAACAGAAAGACACAAAGCATAATAGCATGTTTCATGCAGAGACAGCTGGATGCAGGATCCCTACGTCGTTTTGATTTGCGTAGAAATAATCAAATTTTACCCAAAATATCCTGTGGATGTTTTTCTTTGAATTATTAGTTAAATGGAGAGCGGAAAATTACTCAACTTTGTTATTCCCATCAGCAAACAAAAATACTCGGGAAGATACTTTATCCTCGACGTTACATCAATAATAACATTATCTGTAGGGGTATTAACTTCAATTATAAATAAGTGCTTTAATGGATTTCAATATTGTAATGAATTGTTTTATTTTAAGAACTACATTAGCAAATGAAAAATTCTTCTAAAAAATTAATGGAAAATTAACTAAGACAAATAACCATTTCACACTAGTTATATCAATAAGTACGTGTAACAAAAATAGAGTTTTTAAGCGGAACATTCATTTCCGGTCAACTGGGAGCGTTGATGAATGCACAAAGTTAAATTATCGATTTAAACCAGCAACAGTTTTATTAATCAACTTAATTATGTTTGCAAAATGTATAGTTCATGCCACAAATTAAAATGACTAATTAAAGGGTGCAAATTGACACGCAACAGAAATCATGTAGTTCCGTTTATAAACAACACGAATATTTTCGGTTTGGCAGAGAAAAAAAAAAGGAAAAATTAGCAAATATTCCAAATTATAAAATTTACTGTAAATAATTATAAAATATTTTTACATAAATGTCGCTCAAATGCCCTTAGATAATTAATTTTTAACAACAGTTTTTATTTATTAAAAGCTAAATATACCCATACCATTAAGATTAGGTAAATCAATCAATTTAATGGAGGTATCAATGATTACACATGTAAGTGCGTCAGGTGAAAGCTAATCCATTACATTTTTCCAATTGGTCTATAAAATTACCGTATCGATTTTTGCTGAACAGAAAATTTGACAATAGACATAGCTTTGTTAAAATTATGCAAATATTTTGTCATCAACTTTATCGTAACTCGAAAAGGTAAATTATATTTATAATTAAACACAGATTGTATATATATATATATATATATATATATATATATATATACAATACAATGTATATACAAAACATATAGTACACATATAGCTTTTACTTTGTATGTTAAAGACAATAATTAATTAAGTTACACAGTAATAAAATCCGGACTACGGGAACTGGAAAAATACAATAAACACCAACATTCGGCTTTCAAGCAAATGTGTTAATGAAACATGCTGTGTGTTCCGTGTTGGCACCAATTTTACACATTTATGTGATTTATTCTTTAGTTCTGAACTGCAGCTATGCAAGTTTTTTCGCCTTTTGCTAGCAAAACAATGAAATTTGTAAGCGAAGCACAGCTATGTAATTCAATAAATCTTTTATGGTATTAGAGCAACATAAATATTTCCCTTTGTTCATTGTGCTTTAAAGTATTTTCAGAAGCTGGCGCTAAAATTAACTATTTATATTATTACAGAGAATGTTTAATCTAGTTTACAACATTTCTACTGCATAGTAATGTAAAATATGCTCTGAACACATCCAGCGTTGTTTGTATCTCTCAAACATTTTACAGCAAAAAGTTAATAACATTTTTTTCTTTTATCGGTTGTTGAAGTAAGCGTTTTAACACTGCTAAATTATATGGAACACATACAATGGTCGTGTTGTCGTATCAAAGCGTATTTGCCACATAAAATAAAAGCTCTAAAAGCTAAATTAGAGCAGCAATTTTCCTTGTTTATGTATCATTTCTGAAAATGGCTGCGCGGATTGCAATTTAGTTGACATTCATAAATGTGTAATTACGAACAAAATTGTCCTGTTTGGATATAAATTTCGAAACGATTTTCTGCCCTATTTGATTTTATTGTTTTGAACAAGAAGGGCAACTTATATTTTGTTTCAAAAGACAACCTGCATTTGAATTGAATATGTTTGCAGAATTATTTTCTCACAACCTTTTCTAGCATACCTTGCTTAAATAAGTTTGTAAGTTTTAAAAAATATCCATGATAGAAGAGAGCAACTATTTTGAATAAATATAAATGCTAATTTACTAATTTCACAGCCATATATCTATATTTATGAAACTTATACCACTTACAAAAAAATATAAACAATGAACCAAAATTAGTCAGAATTTGTACGCTGCTGAAGCTAATAAAACAATTATTGTTACCTTCTAATAATCAAATCATTTTTATAACTGTTATAAAGTTTCCACAAACATCACCGGAGCTTAATATATAACTGCACTAGGTCTGTTGTTTTAAATCAGATAAAGAAATAAATACGTATCTAAAATGAACTCAGCTCAAAATCAGTGATTATTAATTTAAGATATTAAATATAATATTCATGCCTTTTGTGAAACATCTCTGTTCCATTGTTAACCAAGAATGATTAGACTATCCTGTTTATTAATGGTCCCGTATCCGGGGTATACTGCAGCCGAATGACCAGTTAATTACTTCCATTATTGGAAGCTGCAACATCAAGTCGCAATTATAATCTTGTTATCTTGCAAACTTGTAATCAATTTGTGCAAATACTAGTCAATACTACTACATAGCAATTTATTTATCAGATTTTGTTGAAATAATGAAGAAAAATGATATATTGATGGTACTTCGAAGAGTTTAAACAAACTAAGGTCATATACGTAAACATTTTATAATTTTAAACACGTTAGACCTAAACTTTCTTTTATACTCTTAAGTATAATATATCCAACTATTGAATTTGGTTTACGGAATGATTTGCACAATACCAGTCCCACAAATATCAATAACTTTCTTTGAAAACATTTTCGTGTTAGCAAACATAAAATAAGCAGGTCTACATTCATGCAGACATCGCTTAGTAAAATGATCTAAATGAATATCTCGTAAAAATAAATAAACTTCAGTGTTCACAAGTCTCAAAATTTCCTTCAATATTTACAAAATTTACAAGAGCATTTTACACGAGTTCGTGAGAATTGTTTTTTCTAAGTAGGTTAAGACCTTCGCTACATATATGTAAATCAGCAATACCTTACGCTACTTTTATGCTGCGGTGTAAGCTACATAAATTAATTTATTTTTCATTGACGAAATATGCAAAAATGTACCACTACACTGAACAATATCATTTTCGATTGCGACCTAAATTTTGTGACAAATATTGCCAAGGTGTCAGGAAGCATTAGGAATATTTTTACTCCTATCTTCTAATTGATAAAACTGACACGGCGTTTATGTGGCATAAAGTTTGTGTACCTTTATAGAAAGTATACGAAGAAAATTCTTGTGGGGTCGCATGAAGTGAATCGATTTGGCAGTTTCGCGGGCATCACGCGATATACTCAGGTTTGTGGCTCGATACACGCACCTTCTGTCCTAACCTCGACCACACAGAAATTATTTTATGTACGACCTGATTTTGACCTACTTGGGGATAAAACCACTAATTCCTGGGAAATGTATTAATGCAAATAGTACAGAGGGAAAGCTTTCCGTAATTAGTGCATTCGTGATCTTGCATGTTTGCTCACTTTTATCTAAATTGTCTGGAAATGCGATATGTTTTAGTTGGGAGCAAAAAGAAAACTAGAATTTTCAAAGTTTTACTGTGCTAGAATTACATTTCCGCTTAGATGCGAGACAATCGATTTTAAATCAGGAATAAAACTCCGACACCCTTTTTCTAACGAAGTTTTAAATTTCGTTATTAGCATTTTTAATGCTGTGATATGAACGTTGACGTATAATTTTCAGTGTATAAACAGTTTTGTTTGCATAAGAAACGAAGATGTGATTCTATGAGAAACATAAAAACTTGCCTTGTGAAACGAGGATACCTTCGAATCAATCATGACTAATTTTATTTACCAACCAGATTACATGCAGCGATTACCATACCTGTAACAAAAAATAAACATGTTATCTGATGAACTTCGGGAAAGGAAATCAATATTGATTAAGCTTGAAGTTTATTTTGCGGAATAAATGTTTTATTTAAGGGGTTAGTAAATTTACTAACAAACTTGTAAATACGTCACTTACATAGATTTTAATAAATATTTTTGCCCTTTCTTTAATTGCTTAGATTGAAATTGTAAAATATCTATAGCTAACCTATATCATACATTGTCCTAATAACTTGAAATATAGTAGGACAAAAGGCCCAAACACGGACGTACTCAATAACTATGATACACTGCCGATGTACTATGTATATGTTGTGAAAACATGGTTTAGGTCTTGTACTCTGATGGCTGTATTCTTTTGAACTTCATGACGTTTATTTGGAAGAAAACTCAAAATTCATCAAAGATCGGTTACCCTTAGCTTACCGGAAGAATGAGATCTATAGAAATGGATACGCTTAAAAGTATAATATATTGTCTCACTGCTTTGACATTTTGGAATTACTTTTTAAGCGTTCTCATTCACTAAGGCATCCTAACTCCTTGAAAGAAGAGCGAGCGAATCCCGAGTAAACATAGTTTGTTCGCATAGTGATGTATTCCAAGTTTATTGTGTTTCCTATTTTGGAACCTTACAGTTTTTATACTGAATTTCAGATTTTTAATCTCTCCTGATCTTAACCTTTTTAATCTTTTAGTAAACGAGACATCAAATGAATCTGCTTGGTTTAGTCATGTGTTTCTGTAAAAATGTCTCGGCACTTCTATTGAATAAAATATACAAGTTTAATCCAACAAAAAAAGAGGGTTGCATTTCATTTTAAAGAAAACCACATTTATTTTTTCAATATTCAATACTATTATATATTATTTCAACATAAAGAAAGATAGTAGCAATTAAACGTGAAATATAACATCATGCAAGTGGCCACCACAAAATCTCGGGTATAGGGGTATACATTGGTTGAAATTTTGAATTACGTGTTGGTAATAATGTGGCTGAATTTCACCAAAAACGTGTCGTATTTCCTCTTTGAGACGTTCACCTGTTTCAGGTTTATTTGCATATACCTTTTCCTTCACATAACCTTAAAGAACAAAGAACATCGGTGTTCGATCGCGAGATCTTGGTTGCAAATGTTGATCGCCAAATCAATAAATAACACAGTTCGGGAATCTGGACTGCAGTTACACCATTTTTTCACATGCTGAGTGGCACGTCGTACTGTTCTGTTCGAAAAATATGTCCTACACATCAACAAAATTCAATTTGAATCACAAAATTTTAACATTTCGCGGTACCGGCTCCTCATTAACAGTCTGCGCATTTCCAGCTGTATCTTTAAAGAAATGCGGCACAATAGCAGCCCAAATCCGACAGTTTTTCTTATTTAAGTACCCATCAAGTTGAAATTGTGCCCCGTTTACAAATATAATTTTCTTCAAAATTTCGCATTATTTCTACGATGTTTTTGACTCAATTAACAAATCTCTGGCGCTTCTTATGGTTTGATTGTTAGCACCAACTGAATCTTGTACGCCCGCAAATGTAGATCATTTACCAAAATTCGATCCACAATGTTTCTGTGAATGCATAATTCTTGACCACGATTCCGAATTGAATTTGCAGGATTCTTGCTGGAGATTCTCCGTCTGCGGCTATATTTTCAAGGAACCGACATGTTCGATAAGGAGCAATGGTATTCTCATCCATCAGCGTAAATTTGGTGTCAAATTAAACGCTTTACTTCCGATTCATTACGGCCAAAAATGACAACTAACAAACTGTTTTCGCAAAACTTTCACCGTTTTTGTAATATATGTTTACATTGATTAAACAACTGCCAAAGTAATATCATTAAACAACTCCTGTTAACAAAATGGCGGCAAATCTAAATCCGGCGCTCTTGATGGGATACTCCATACAAGAAAATTCTAGATGATTAACAACAAATTGCGAACTATAATTGTTCAACAAATATTTTCATTTGCTAGTAGCTGATTATTGTTGAAACTTCATAATATTTTTCAATTAAATTAAAACTGATTCTAGTAGATTTGAGTGTAGTTGGTTGATGGATCGCTGGAAAAATCAAATGAGCACGATACTCAAAAACCGATACATAAGAGTTTACGCAAATAAAAAAGAGCATTCTTTTTCTAATTATATATACTACTCTGCATGAAGAAAAAGTGTCTTGCTAAACATCACTCCAATAATAAAAATTACTAGACAAAAGTACGAAAATTTACAATTAGTAACATTTGATAAAGTAAAAACTTTATGCTACTATGCCATGAAAAATCTAAGGAAACAAATCAAAAGGTGGTAATTAACTTTGAAAGGATTCAGTTATGTGGGTAAAGACGTTGATATCTACAAGAACCTAATGTCAGACAGGTACAAACCAATTAAGATAGGAGCTATCGAGTTGGTTTAATCGTAATAGGATGAGACTAGAGGCTAATCCTTTCCCCGGACAAAGACGCGACAATATTGTTTACCTTTCATAGCTTTCATGAGATTTCATGAGTTTGGCGCATGAATGAATTTGCTCCTAATAATAAGAATTGGTTTTTATTGCGGTATATAAAATTTGTGTTCCGGCTTAGCCAGCCCATTCTTTTCTTCACCGGGATAATTAATCAAGCTGTTAGGCTGCTACCCTTAGCGTAAAGGTGATAAAACGTAACGAGAATTTGAGGGCTAATTTTGTGTAATGACATTTATGTCATCTACCGCCGTTGCATTCTATCGATTTTTCGTTAGGGATGCTTTGAGGTTTCTGCTCATTTGGTGGAAGAGTTTGTGTAAGTTTTCGTTTTGCTAAATTAAGCATCAGACAGTAACTGTGACAAGTTAAATTTAAGGAACATTAAATTTCCATCCAGGTACAAGAGAGGAATAATTAACCCCACAATTTCAGGGCTAAAACAAAAAGAGAATGTGGAATTGAAAATAAATTGCACCGCATTCGTTTTTTATATTAACCCTCCCTATACGCAAGATAGTAATCCTTTAGCCAGCTAACAAGTTACTAGAAACCGCAGGAAATGTACACACGAACAATAAATTTGAAGAGACGCTGTTAGCATTACGATATTAAATTTCCCCGATGGCCATATTTTTGAAGGGTTCATCTCCACTCGCGATCCTTTCCTTTCCATCTCATTGCGACCTTGCGGCCCTTCATTTATTATTGTTAACCAAAGCCATTTCACAAATTAAATAAATGAAAAATAAAAAAATTGTCACGTCCGGTAGTAACTGGCTTGGTGAAATTTTCTTGACAAATGTTATCCGTCTCCAAGATATGCAATAAAGTTTATAAAGCTGCATTAAATCATTAATGCTCTTAGCGTCTCAAGTTGTGGAACCGTAATTACTGGCAGTAAAGTCATAAAGATAGGATGAGACGTGCTCGAAATAGATATGAATTTATTAATTATGCGACAAGACAATACTGCTCCATAAAGCTTGCTGTATTAATCAAGAACACATGCTAAGTGTTTGATACCAAAGAGCGTGTCAAAACGTGATACCGGTTTTCATGATGGAAGACTAACTTAATTTCCTCCCGTAATAACACTTAATAGCATCTACTTCCAGAGTGGCGGTATTGAGAAACATCAATAAGGTGGAACGCTTAATTTTAAGAAAATTTTCGTTATTAATTATAGCGAGGGGTGTTGATGAGAAGGAGATAAGAATTGACTTTGTAATTTGCTTGTTGCTCTTTGTTATCTGTCGTAGATTCTCGGTAAATCAATATGTGTTTCTTTGAAAATATACGCTGTTGATTGGAAAAATGTATTTTACATCGTAAAGGTAGCAGTTGCTGCTTAGGGAAGAATAATCGTCAACGAACCAGAATTTATATTGAAGGTTGCCATAAGAAAATACGAAAACAGACAATTTTACAACATATATTTCGTAATTGCAAAATCTTGGGAAATTTTGTAGTTTTAAATGCAAAACATCGTAAAAGTAGGAACAAATCTTCAGTGCTTCGTTGGCAGTAATAATAATAAATATTCCTGACAGGCTTAATTTGTCTCCATTAAGTCGGCAGCTCCTCTTAAATGACCTAACTTGGGAATACAGAGGCTAATCCTTATTTTATAATGTTATTGTTGGATATTTATAAACAACGTTGTGAACACATTTTTTGAAGCCCTCGCCTATAAAAATATTTTTTAATTTTTGAAGATATATGCGAAAAACCCGCTTTTGCAAAATAATATCTAAATTCTCAGTCAAAAGAATGTTCAGCGTTGTGAGTATGTGCTATTACAAAGTACCTCCATCCTTTCACTGTCCACTTACCCGGCTCTGATCGGATTCACCACCTGGAAAATTCTTTAGTAGCTCGCCTCTTTAAAAACGATTTACAGTGAACACAGTGGAAGATCTTAAAATTTTCCCCTTGAATTCGTCGGTGTTAAGTTAATTTAGACGGAAACTATTTTGTTGTTCATTTCCGCTGAGAACGCTTTGACAGAGAATTTTTCTCTTTACAACTAAACCTTGATATATTTGTTTTTGAATTTGACTTATTAAAAACTACAATGGAATAAAGATATTTGAACCAAATTATGACTTACTGCTAAGCTTCACAAGTTTTTATGTAAATGTTACACTTTAGACCCTTTATCTATTTGAACTATTGATTTTTGGATATAATTCGACTATGTCAAAACCTTAAAATAACTGCAAAACCATTACTTGTGTAGGGCTATACCAGGTGCGCACGTTTAAAATGTCATTTTGTTGTTAAGAGATGGAACATGAAATCTATTGAAGTAACCTTTGAAACCTAAAGCGCCATTTTTTGGTAAGTCTGCCCACTACAAAATGTCATATTTGTTTAGTTGTTTACGAGTTAGAAGCATATTTATTTTTCGTGTTAAACATGTCCAGGTTTGATCCACCTAAAGAGCATTTGCGACATGTAATGATTTTCTTATTCAATCAACAGAAGAAGACTTCGGAAAGTCATCAAATTCTTGTAAAATCTGTTTTCTCCATCGGGTTGTAGCTGGCGACGAAAAATGGATATATTTTGAAAATCCCAAATGTAAGAAATCGTGGCTAACACCAGGACAACCATCAACATTGAGTACAAAACTGGATCGTTTTGAGAGGAAGACAATGCTGTGTGTGTGTGGTGGGATCAGAAGGCAGTAGTGTACTACGAGCTTTTCAAACTCGGCAAAACATTTAATACCGTCCACTACCGACAATAGATGATGAGTTTAAACCAGGCATTGATCGAAAAACGCCCAAAATGGGCTCGAAGACACGGCAAAGTCATTCTGCAGCATGACAACGCTCCTGCACATTCACCCAAAGTGGTTAAAGAAACGACTAATTCGCTTGGTTGGAAACTCCTATTCCACCCGCCGTATTTACTAGACCTGGCATCTGATTATCATCGCTTCTTATCGAGGGAATACTTCAAGACTTTCGAGGATGCACAAAAATGGCTCAATGAATGGATATCCATGAAAGTTGAAGCTTTGTTTTGGAATGGTATCCATAAATTACTCGAGAGGTGGATAAAATGTGTAAAAAGCGATGGCCAATACTTTGAATAAAAATGTTTTACCATTGTTTTAAAATAATTTTTTATGACATTTTTAGCTTGAGCACCTGGTATAAAGGAAAAATAAAGATAATTGCTTTCACATCGATAGCATTAACGGTTTTTGAGATATACGTAAGAGACAAATTTATAATCACCTAGTAATTCAGCATACTCTTGATTTTAAACGTTAAATTATTATTTTAATTCATTCAGGGTGAAATTTTTAAACTATCGCGTGTAGTCTCGTAGTTTCGTACACAACATTGTGCTTTAAAAATTTTCTTTAGTCCATTTAGAGATTTATAATAGGCTGTGGTGAGTTCATCCGTCAAAAAATTTTCGCTTGTATTACACGCCATCGTCAAAATGGTCTGTAAAAAATAATCCTAAGCCAACAAAGAGTGTGTTTGGCATAAAATTATCAACGAGAAGTTTGAAATGCTTATAAAGGTAGCAAAATTTAATTGATATGAACAGATTTTAGTGTAGTGAGATAACTCAAAATACCCTCATTAGAGCTATTTTGAAGATTGATATCTATTATGTCGTATAAAATTTATATTCGCAATATATATAGCATGTGAAAATTTTTCTTAATGGTATAGACATTTCTTATATTTAACTCTCACTTTAACTTAAGAAGTTCTTAAAAATAAACCAATAAGTGTGCCAATAAGAAAACCAACAAAATTATCCAATTGACATACAACAACAAAACATCTTTCATTCTATATTTCTAACGATAAATCTAACGCCCATTTGCTACCAAACACATGTAAAACATAAGTTCACTTCAAGTATCGACCCAAACAGCCGGATGATGTCAGCTTACCGTGCCAATCTCTGAATTAAGCTGTAAACATGACGACTTAAACGTATGCGAAAGCTCTTAAGTACACAATTTGCAAGTCAAATTCTCAAGGAAAAGTTAAAGTACATATATTTGCAAAAAAAGCTCTGCAATTTTAATAGCAAATTATTAAGTATAATCAATGAGTTTAACCTTGGATTTTTATCACTGACTTTGTCAACGTTTTTCCACTTGCCAAGAGCTTTTATGTAGAACGTTACATTAATGCTGTTTTAAATTCTGCATTTTGCATGTATACCTGTTACTCTTTCTTTGTTTTTTGCTTTTTAATCAGCCCGATGGAAATGAGTCTACAATGTATAATAAACTTTTATCACTCAAAAGAGCTTTTAGAACTTATTTCGAGTTTATCGCTTGCAGAAGAAAGTACGCCTTTTCTTTATGTTCCGCAGCTCTTACCAGCTTTTAGTTTTCGTTTTTATTATCATTTTGCGTGAAAAATGTGGTATAATGTACCTGATGTCAATAAAGTTAGCCAAAGATGATTTTATATATGCATGAGCTTCCCAGCGAAATTAAAAAACTTTATATCCTCGTATCACCTACATGGACTGTTTTTTATAGCATGCTTCAAACTGTATATTAACTAATTTGTAAAATACTCCCGGGAAAAATTTGTAATGCCCCTGGAAAGTATGTAAAAATTCAGTGGCTATAATTTCGTCATTATATTTACCGAATAACCATCAATTTCTTATTTAAAAGTGAAACGTGATAAATTGAGTATTTTGCTTTATAATATCTATATTTGTTTCCAATGCAATGTTTTTTAGTAGCTTGGAAATTTTATTATTTATACTAAGATATTTTTGGAGCCGAAACTTCTCTATTTACTATCCATACGAATGCTTATATGAGGAATACATCATATAAAAAGAGCAGGGTTTTCCCTAGGGCACCTCTCTTTTCAGCGAGCTTTACGGTCTTTCTGTAATCTAACAATAAACTTCATTTGCGAACAGTCGTTTCCTGGTCTATGAAAAAAAAAGCAGAAAGTTGCGATAAAATAAATATTCATTTGATTTCGCTGTTCTAACAATTTAAAGTCACCTACAATTTGCATTCATTCTAGTAAGGCGTGGTGTTTTGATTTATACAAATTATAACAGTTAGTTTGGAACAGGATCAACTCAACTAGACAAACTATAAAAGTTTATAAATAGAATTTCGAACATTGACATTGAATAAGCTAAATTTAGTTTTGATACATTTCGTGTGTATTTCGCTTTATTGAAAGAAAGGGCTTTGTGTTGCTATAACATTTTGTTACAAAATAAAATCAAATTTGTTTATTTTTTACTTCGTCTATTATCAACCCGGACAGAAATCACTAGGTACGAACTACTGTTTTGTTCCGGTACGTACATCTAATGCAACAATAAATTTTTCGCTCGGTTTCTTCCTGAGCGTAATTGAACAAACAGGGTAAACTGCTCCGCAGGTAGGTCATGCGTTACAAAATTGCATTAATTAAGTAAATGCAGCTGACTTCAATTTCATGCAATTTCGTTCCGCTTACACAAAACAATAAACATTAGGTGATCTGAGGTAGAAATTGAACAGGAATAACACATTTGCAGTTCATTAGAAGAATAATATTACAAAAGTGTGTATAAAAATAATTGGCACAGGAACTTCGCCCTTGACCAGGATTTTAAATATAACCAGCAGGTGAACTCGACCCTGTAAATTTACAAGGCGACCAAAGCATGGCAAGGGTACAAAAGGCGATGAACAGCGCGGGCTTTGTACTGGCACGCCATTGCAGAAATCATTAAGAAACTACTGCATAACGTAACTGCTTGTCATCTTATTACTATAAATTGTCGCAGCAGAAAAATACATTTTTCATTCGCTCGTCAGATGACGTGGGGGAAAATTACTTTTCTAAGCCAGATATAGGCGGTATGAATCACTGGTTGATGTTTTCTCAGCGCTTATTCACGGTTTTTCTAAAGACCAAATATTTGTGACACTTTAAAAATGTAACACATTTTTCTTGTATACCATACTTAGTAGAAATTCTGGTCATGCAAAAACACAATTTTGATAAAACTGTACTCTTAGCGACCCAAAGTCTATTTTTAATTACATTTACATTGAATTCTGTCTAAAGATGTGTATTGGAGCTCAAGCCATTGGTATATTAGAAAATAAATATTCCATTTTGAATATAGTTATGTATAGGAATCACAAACATGTAGTATCCCTAACAAAACAATATACAAGAGCTGCAATATCTTTTGTTTGCGTTGTTTCAGTTTATGTAACAAGAGATATAGTTTCTCAATTCATTGTCCAAATTTCTCAGGCAATTGTGGAAACTCTTCATTGTTACTGGCAGAATACAATCTCTTAAGATTATAGTATGTTGGAATATATATATACGTAAATACAAACAAACTGTGTAGTGGGTGCATTAATAATAACTAAACTTGTATTCTTGCTGAAAGCTTCCTCGCCCTGCCAAATAGTCAATTTACCGGGAGATTCAAAGCAGCCATTTTGTATAAAATTCGCATAAAAACATTTTATTAGCATGATTTGATAAAACAATATTACTTTTTACTCCTTCTAATGTAATATAATAGAGTCATTACGCGAGCTGAAAATGTGTTTAAAGCAAAAGATAATAATCGTTACATTTACGATGTTGGAATTACTATAATGACGCCATATATTTGTGAATATTAAACAAAACTTGGTAATGCAGTGAAAGTAATAAAATCCGCCGAAATATGTTCGCTTCATATAATTCATTGTGAAAGACTTTTCATTAACTTATCCTAGAGTCTAGACTAACTAATTTTTAGAAAGAAATAAGTATTCCCAGTTAAGAACATGAACAATATGTTCATCTTTTTTATGCTACTATATAAAAATCTGGTGCTAACTGTGACAATTTTTATGCAATGTGACGTGATAAAACAAAATAAACTGAATTTTAACGAGAACCAAGTTTCAATATGCATTAAATTTCCGGGAAAAACAATATTTCAGTAAAAATGCTCCTTCAAAAAGCAGAATGGTTTCAGTGCAAGAAAGGAAATAAACTAGTTGAATGGAAAGAATTCTAAAAGGTCGGGAAACTGCGGCAATAGAAAATGGGTACCGCATAGAACTGCAGCCCCGGAGGCTGCAACGTCAGGAGGATACTGCAACGAAAGATGAAAACAACGAACCAAGCCAGCCAATTCCTAATGCCAGTCGCCAAGAGAGCGAGAGAGGTTCAGTTTATTGCAGTGTCTGAAAAATCTACAAGCCAAATACTTTCATTAAGAAAAAGAACATGTGTGCGAAGAAATTAAATTTCCAGAATTAATTTCAAAGCAGCAAGTTCGTGGCGACTATGGTTCAAATCGAATCCGAGCCACCTCTTCATGAATTGACTACTTATCTTTTTTATTCTTTGAACTTAATTGTAATTACGTTATTACATAAAGTGTTTAGAAAATCCGTCGTTCCTAAGCGGTGCTGCCCAATTAAGTTAATTTTCTAAAGAGCCGATCCAATTATTAATAATTTGCTCAGATTGCCCGGAAAAATTTTAAAGACCAGGATGAAAATGACGAAAAGTAAAAGAGACAAAGAATTAATTTCAACCGTTTTTGCAGTATCAATTATCCTAATTGTCAATTAATACAAAGGCCTTGAGGTTGTGTGGTTTTATTTATCGGTTTTTTGTGTAAAGCAAAAGAAAAGATTTACTGATCAAACATTTATTTGATAAGGTACGACTGTCTCACTCAAAGATTGACGCAATTCTAGCAATATATTCATCAATTCAGTGATCTCTGTAATACATTCCATTGGAGGTTGGAGAAAACACGTCAAAATTGACACACATGATGAGGGTTGGAAAAATTTGCCCATTCCTTTGGCCTTCAAGTGACCTATATATTTTTTCTATCTATCGGTGCAGTATTTCTTATTTTCAGCAGCTGAAATCTTAAATAAATACAGTTCAAACTTCAACGCACTGCTATTTGTTATGCGTGAGAATTTCCAATCGAAAAAATTCCCAGCTATTCTTTTTTTCACGCAGGGATGAAAAGAAAATATAGTACGAAAGAAAAATACTTTATCTACTACTCGCTTATGCAAATCCGTTCAGTTGAAGAGTTGCAGCAGCCTAGAAAGAATGAAGTGTTATTGTAAATGCACGTGTTCTATGACCCACCGTTTATGTCTTAATACTCTGGAATTCTGGGGAAAAACACCAAATAAGCGCGCATGTCTTCACTGGTGTAAGGTTAAAATATAGAGCATTACTTATATACGTCTTCTCCATTTCGCCTGTATCCTCAATTGCCGAAAAACAACGAGCAACATGCAATGAAGGTAAATTAAATGTACAAAATTGATCGTCGTCGCTGAACGAAACGTCGATAAGTCTTTTACAGTGTTCTAAATATAGAAATGAATATTATAAATTATTTATCAGGACTAACACACCAATGCGTATAACAAAAATGTAACTCGAGTACATTAATCGATTCTTCCATCTTGTTATAATATAATGTGCTAAACGAAAATTAAGCGTTTTATATTACAAAAGCTATGCGTGAATTGTTTATGGCCATAAAGTGTAATGTAAATTTTTTCTTCATGTTCATTAATGAACATTTTTATAAAGTCTGCACTTATAATTCTTTATTGATTTAAAATTTTTGAAAAATCTCTAATTATACTTATCCTTTTGGTTCTCGAGAGTATTTAGAGTATTCTAAATTCTAACTTTCAAATTAACACTAAACTATGTTAACTGTTATGCTCTTGAAAAGTAAATATCAACAATACCCCTGATTGACAATTGCTATGAAATTATATATAAGCCGAAGACATTTTAATACAATCCCATCGCATTACGCATGCTTTTGCAATTTATTTTTATAAGACAAGTAGTTTATTTATAACAGAATTAAAATCAGAGATTAAAATCCGTGTTCGTTGTGATATAAGCGTCGACGAAAACAGACAGCAACGACGACGATGCCTTGGAACTACATGGTAATGAATTTCCCCCAGTTTATTTTTAAATCACTTGCCAAATAATCGTACGAAGTATTTAATCTAAAGTTAATATGTGTTTACGGGAGCATATTAAGCATTTCCTGACACTAATTATATTTATAGACAAACGAAGTTACGTTTGAAATCTTTCCAAATTAACTAGATTATTTTTAAAAGTATGCACGACCAGTTAGCGTATATCTGACGGCAGCCGCATTAACAACTGCTCATTATAAAAATAAACAAATAATTAATTATTAGTAAATGTAACGAATTCAAGATGAAAGGGGAAATAAGACATCTGCTTTTCTGCAAATGACTTCATTAATAAACGAGAAAACGAGGTTTGCATTCAGGTACTACACAGCGTGTATCTATTAGATGCTATTGTAAAGCTCACATTTAATGAAATCATATGTTTCAATTATGAAAAACCCATAAAAATGATTCATATAATCGCGTGTGAAAAAAGTTTTTTCGTAACTCTCACCAAATACGACCTATTTTTAGAAAATCTTTTGATAAGTGGAACATAGACACCAAGATTATTACAACGAACAGTTTCAAGCCGAAGTGGATGTTTACAAATAGTCTACAATCTACGACATCACCTACGGACAGCCAATATTAACTTGACGGATTTTCCTGGACGTTTAGATAAACGATTTGACCTAGTTGAAAACTAGTCCTCATATAATCTGAATCAGTCAACAAAACAATATTTCATCAAAACTTCCTTTTATGTAGTAAAGCTAAAAACAACCTGGTCGTCCCACGACGATCTACTCTTAATCAATATATTTTGCGAAAAATACACGACTCTCCATAGAATCAGCAAAGCCATAAATATTTTCAAACACAAATCTCCTTCTCCCGTTAAAGCACCAACAACTGTAAATACACAGCCAAAAGAATCTTTTTTTAAATCCTTCCTATTCTTTCTCACTTTTAACGGCGCCATGGCAAATAGATTTCAGAGCTTAGTAAAAAAACCAGCAGAAAATTACGCTTTGCCTCAAGAACTGAATAATTACTATACGGCTTTCTATTCTAAGCGCGTTTTCATTTTCCTCTCCACTTCTTATAACATAAAGCATCCAAGAATGCCATTCAAACGAACTAAGACCCGGCTTTTTATTCATAGCGTATACATCTCGCCTCTATCCAACCATGCTCATCGATTTCACCTAATCCCAAAGTGCCACCACCGGAAAGCGAAGTACGCGGAAATCCGATTGCGTCTTGTTGGATTGTGTTAACATTTGTTTTGCAAAATTACGTTTGTCTGAGTGAACTAAAACGCAGATATTTGTTTTTTTGCATTTCACTTTGTTTTCAAGCTGATGGAACAGTTCAATCGTTTTAATGTTTTCGATTTATTTCCTGTCTGTGTGCTTTTTCTATTTTAAAAGAACGCAGAAAGCGAGAGCTCTGTGTGGAAATTTACTGCAGAAAGCCGATAGGAAACGAATAGGTGGAAAACTGATCCCGATGGATTCGCAAATGCTTCTGATTGTATAGGAAATAGTGACTACAACAGGTATTACTACTACCAAGGCGAATATAACCTCGTCGGGCAATTCTATAAAGTTTTTTGGATGTTTCAGTTGTACCGATTTTTTTATTTTCTAGCTTTGAAAATTTCAGCATAAATTACAACTCAGATTTTGAGACATCACTCAACATCATATCCAGTTCGATGTATTCGTATGTAAATGTGTGTCATATTTAATTTTTGGTGAGTGGATAATAAAGGGAACATTTTAAAAAATATTAAAAATAATGATACTAAACTGTTTATAATCAAAGATAAATAAGACGTTACCAGAGCCGTTGCTTGCGGACGACATAAAAATGGTGGGAGAAAGTAATGACTACTTCTGAAAAATTGGGGTTATACGTTAAGAATTGAAGAAATGACTATGGATACCAATAAAAGCCCTATAATGAAGAGAGGGTGTATAGAAAAACTGGAAATAGACTTCTAACATTACGCAGTGGAACTAGAGGTCCGATACAGTTTTGGAGGTGGATAAAAGTAAACGGAATGAAAACAAAATTAACAATAGCTTACAACAGGTCCTGAATATATACTAAGTAATGAACAAATTTATGAACGATAACTAAATCTAGACGAAGACAACAACATCAGTATCCAAAACAGTGTCTATATTGTAATTCATGTACTGATGTCATACAAAAGGCCAATTAAAAATCGAACTAAGGTACAGCGATAGCAGAAAAGATGATGGTTTTGAATCAATTGAGGAATACATAGGAAGGGGAAACCGTTGAAAAGAAGAATTAAAGAAACGCTAAATCGTATCTTAAGCGAGATGTTAAAGAGAGCTTTCAGTAAGCTGCAAGAAAATGGTGTGTTGGACGAGATAAGCGAATAAAAACCTATTTAGATGGACACGGTACAACAGAGATGAGTGATAAATGATCATAGTCTACACTATTAAACTGGAAATAGGTTGATGTTATTATTAATGACAGTGATTACCCATACCGAAGTTAAATATAGCAAATGCATATATGAGCTATAACTTTCTTCATTTTGTACTCTCTACCGTAGCATAAAAAGAATTACATTTTCATGAACTCTCAACATATGAAATCAAACATCACAATACTTGATAAGATAACCATTGAATCATTTTTGGTAGTTTTATACTTTAAATAAAATTATATAAAGAACGGAGAAAAATTCTTTTTTGTTTGTCGTAGGACATTTCGTGAATAACGAGGGTAAGCCAACTGTTCTGCGCAATGGGGTTAAAAATTAATTGTAATGTAAAAAGGAAATGTATATCAACTTTACTTTTCAACATAGTCTCCTTGCTTTTCAATGCACTTAGTCCATCGTTGCACAAGTTGCCCTCAGTAAAGAAGGTTTGGTTTAACTACAAGAATGGAATGCTCCGTCTTTCACTTCTGCATGCGAAGTAAATCGACGACCAACTTTCTGAAGCGTTTCAACATTGTGGGCAGCAGTACATAAATGGGCATTGTCAAGCAACACACAACAGCCGTCCTCGACGTTTGCATCAAATGACAGGCTTCAATATATCACTAATCAGGCTGTAATATTCCAATACCAAGCTTCAGGAGTCCTAAGCAATGGTAAGCATCAGTTTTCCTATGAATGGTTGGCTTTTGAACTTTTTTATGCAGGGCAAATAGGGATGTTTGCATTCCATACTCTGGAGTTTAATGATGGATTCATGTTTTGTCACTAGTGACGATTTGTTTAACATGTCAAGTATAGTGACCCAAATGTTTTTGGCAAATTTCCAAGCGCTGTTGTTTATGCAGCCCTGTGAGTTGTTTTGAAACCCATCTTGCACAGACTTTATAAAACCAAAGTCTATGGAGCTAATTTCTTAGGATCCAACCGGTGCAGACATAACAATTGAATTTCATAAGAGTCATCTAGGCTTCAAGACAGAATTATCAAAATAAAGAAAACAATGATCATATCACAGATAGTAGTTGACTTAACCTCTTAATTTACGTACTTACTGCTTACCTCATTGTAATTACTAATAAATGAAGCACTTTTTTCTACTATGTAAACGGTTGGCAATTATATTCACGATTTTTTAATTTACCGCAAATTTAAATTGTTCGGAAAATGTACGTTATAATTTGAAACTGCAAACACTAAAAACCGTTTTAAATTTAAATTATAAAAATCGTCACTTCTAAAAGACCACCATAAATATATATTTATAAGGTTATATCAAGCAATGCCTGTATAACAATAACAATAAAACTAAATATTCTTAGAATCTATTACTAAATAGTTTAAAACATAATATTTATTATATCAAAAAGGAAACAAATTCCAGAGAGTTAATAATAACTTAAAAATGGATAGATGGAACAAGTCCAAAAATGCAAGCGCTAAGGACTATTTACAGTTTAGTGCCAGGCAGTCTATTCGGTGTAGCGAAAAAGTTAATGAATGCGACGGAATTTTAATTTCATTGCTCTTTTTGGCAGTAATTAATGGGGACTTGGCTATGTTTAAAAAATGCATTTTGCACAAAGAACATTTTAACTGCATCCAATTAAATACATAATTCGTGTAAGTTCAGCGAAGTTGCAATCTAAAATAAGAAATAAATGCAGGAGCAAAGTTGCTACTTTCTTCATTTAAAAGTTTCCTTACAAGATGAAATTCTCTGAAGTAAATTTAACTTACTCTTAACATTTAGTTAATTCCGTTGATTCATGTCTGTGAAAAATTACATAAAGTTTATTAAAACGATATAATAATGGTACTTTTAAATTTAATTGTGCAAAGCAATTAAGAAAGCAAGATGGGGCTCCAGCGCACTGCCATCTTGGTGCTGGTAATATTTTTATAATCTCTTTGTAGTTGCGCCATTAAAACTGCCGCTTTAAAAATATTTCTATTCATAATTAATATTATTAAAAAACTTATATTCTTTCATTTCTTAGGTAAAAAGTTTGTATGTATTGTTTTGATTAATACAGCAAACGATTTATGGACAATACGCCCTTTACTAAAATGTGCTCACACTATGCTAGCTAGAAGAGTGTAATACAATAATTGTATATGTAGAAATAATTATATACCGAAAATTGGAAAACCAAACTGAGTTTTTTCTTTGCTTAGAAAGTATTTGTTGGAATAAAACAAACTTGAATATGTTACTTTAATTTCTCTCTATATTAAGAAAGGTTAATATTGATTCCATTCGCACATAAACCAAGCTATTCCGATGAGTTTAATGCACGTACATAGGAAAGTCAAATAGTACCTAAAACCAAAGCAACTAAAATTCATTTGACTTTAGGAAATGAACAAAAGCATATTCTGAGAGAAAACAATTTTATTTTCTAACAAGACTTAAGCAATATAAATAAACAAATACAAATCAAAAATTATATAAGCAAAAGTGAAAACATCTAAACAACTAGGCCGTAATTTAATATACCCAAATTACATTTTATGATCTCGAAATAAATTATGCCCAAGATATATCACCCAAATAAACGTAATAATGTAAAAGTTTATGTTATTCAAACGCACTTTATGCTAATTTCACAAATTTTGTGTTTGAAAAACAAATTTACCATTGTATCTAAAAGAAAATTATGTCTAAATGAAATTTATACAACTCAAGCGAAATTTGTATAGCTCAAACAAAATATATTTTATAAATTAAATTTATATTGCTTGAAGGTAAGTCGTGTTTTCCAAATGAAATTTTTATTGCCCAAATGTAGAATAAGTAGGTTAGGGACAATATTTGTCTCGGAGTATTATGTATATTCCCTAATCGGCAGGATCGTTTTTCCGTTTTGAGGTTAATGTCTTCTAATAATGGAAACATCGAAATGCGTCGTCCTACATCTTCTTAAATTGCAAAACGTAGCTTAAAAGACGCTGAAGAACATATTGAATATATCTAAGCGGAGAAAATTGCTCTGTGTTCCTGAGATGGTATCTGCTTAATTGTTGGTTCGCCATTTATATGCAAGGATTAGGAGCTGCGGAAAACAAGGATCTCGGGTAATTGGGGTTCTAAGTAGATTAATTAAAAACTGTTAATTAGAGGGCATAGAATACGGACTTTTTAAGTGACTAGCTAACTTTGATTGTATTGATTCTAAAGTCTTTAATTAAATGGCTCTTTTTATACGTGCTGTGTACCGGGAAAACTTTTAAGCTTGATTCAATTTTTCTTATCTGGTTTTTCCTAGCAAATTCGTTTTCTCTGTTACTGCCACCGCTCCAAGAAATACAAACTTTTGAGCCAAGTTGATGCTTTTCTGGTTAAAACAATATGCATAAAAGAAATGGTTTTGTAAAAATTCTTATTGTTTTCACATAGCTACGGCTACCTATGTAACATGGCTACATTGACACATAAGCTTGAACAACAAATAATCGATAAGTACAAAGCGTGAATATGAAAATAGTTGTGTTAATATGTAGTTGTTTTTCATTTATTTTCACAAATTGTTTTGTTAAAAATAAGCCTTTTCTAACTCTTACTCATAAAAATACGAATCATTTAAAGTTAATGACTTACGATAACTGGTTGTTTGGATCGATTTTTAAGCACTACATTTGTAAAAACATTAAATCCACCTGAAAGTAAAAATAAATTGCTGTGTTTGCTTGAAAGTTGTTCATATACAACATAAGCGCGCCGCATTATGACGCTCGGTTAAGGCAGCACAAAAGAAGTGTTTTTCTCACCTTTTGTGTATCTGTCACCTATGGGACTGTAGTATAAGTTCCATGTAAAGGTGTTATGCGCAAACCACTGGTGCAATTTTCACTCGAATTTTCGTACTGCGTCATGCACCGGAAAACACACTGGCTGAAACTAGGAAGCAAGTTAGGATTCGCGCGATGTAGCGTTGAAACTTGCGCTGGCGCCCTACAACACCACTCACCACCACTCGTGTTGAACACGTTCAAAACACTACCGTGTCCTAAAATTCTGAAGCACCGATGTGGTGGTATGATGGGTACACCCACCAGTAGACACTGTCTAGCAATGTGTAGCTATTTTTATTGTCAACAGAACGCGTTTTCTGCAGGTGGTTGAGCCACATTCAGAACCGCATAGATCATGAAAATGTAAAAATTCGGTCAGCTACTCGAATACCCCACGTCATGGTAGTCGATATTTCTTATCCTTGGGATATAAATGTCGCATTAACAGCATAGATAGGTAATACCTGTAAAATTGTGTTAGTTTGAGTGCAGGTTTTAACGATATATTTATATAGTTTCGGTATTACTGAATTGGTAAGGCTTTGCTAAAGTATTTTAAGCTTAACTAGCGTTTATATATTTTTTGTTGGAGGTTGAAATAATCTAACTAAATCATTGAGGCAAATTTGTCAATTTTTTAGTTTAGTTTTATGCTATTCTCTGCAATTGTGTATGATGTTTACATATACAGTTAAAAAATCTTCTGGGTATGTTATACCAGCTATAACATATGATATGCAAATAGGTAGTTAAGTAAGGCAACTCCTATTAAATGATACAAATCATATTCTATTTTCTACTGCAATACGTCGATTTCCCTGGTGAAGTTGTTAGTCAGTGGTAGATACATTTTAAAATCAATAATTAATAAAATTTTTAAAATGACGTCCTATTTTCACAATTACTGTTCAGATCATATCAATGCAATATAGTGAATGTTGTGGAAAAAAAGTATCAACCAAACACTTAAATTCCGCATACCAGTGTAATTGATTAATTTTATTCTTGGAAAAGCGATGTTACCAGATTTCTAGATATGTCTTGGATCGCGCATATTTGGGTGCTGGGTATACGAGCAACAGTAGCACTATCATAAACTGTTTAATATTTAAATGGTTCACAATCTAATACATTATAAATTTATCTATTTATACACATACACAATAATTATATGTATATATATATATATATATATATATATATATATATAATTTATGTATAACTAATAGAACAAACCCCGATGTTATTATAACAAAAGAAAAGGACAAAAACCGTTATATTCAATAAAACAGAATACATAGAAAAAGCAGAAAAATAACTACAAAACGTGATAAAATCTTAATCCTATCAAAGGAATTGAAATAGAAAGCAACACTCTAATTGAAAAATGGCACAACAAAAAAGATAATTGAAGACTCTAAGAAACAGTCTTATTTTAAAAAATTGCAAACTACAGAAATGTATTTCATACCAATCATTCATAAAGAAGATGCAGTGTTTCGACCTATTCTGAGTTCAATTCAAGCTTCTACTCATCAAAATTTCTATCAAAAATCGTTTCTAGGATTTTAAATAAAAACGACCCCTCGATAGCTAATTCACTAGACTTCAATAAAAAACCGAAAACCAAATCAATACAGGAACGTCATAAAATTATTTCTGAAGAGATCACATTTCTCGTTACCAACATCACCATTAACTTATAAATAGACTTAATAAAGAACTATTTCAGCAAAATTTCAAAAATGACAAACCTAACTAAATAAATGTGTGTAAATTCGGCAAGTCACACCGCGTAATCTTGCGTTAAGCCGCTAGGAAAAAACTAGTAAAAGATGGCTACTTACTATTGATGCTCGTTGTTCACCATAGGGATGGGAAGAGCTGGGATAAATGGAAGTGATGCAATTAAAAACAAAACAACAAATATTAAGCAACACTCAGCAAAAGTAGTACCGCTTTTCGCACGGAATTCAAATTCTACTTCCAGTACGAGGCTCAAAATTATATTATTGCTCGTACCAGGATCAAAATTATACTATTGCTCGTACGAGGATCAAAATGTTCCTATTGCTTGAACGAGGATTAAAATTTTATTAATGATAAAGCCAGTTTTGCTGAGCACCAACAGGGGGCAAAAACCACAAAATATCTACTGTCGGGACGCAACACTAACCAACAAAGAATTCAAAGAAATAGCTGAGTTAGGTTTAAACACTGCATGTATCATGTCTCAAAATATTACCATCAAACTTTTGTATGCCCAATGGGGTCCGCGTTAACGGTTATAATAACAATTTTAACAATAAAGTATCTACATCAAAACATTTTTAATAATCTTCTTTTCCTAACACATTGAACACGATGAAAATAGGGACTAATAACAAAATGTCTTTCCTAGATATATTATTAATACATGAAGGTAATAATAAAGTTGCAACAAACTTGTACCAAAAACGAACATACAGCACCTGCTATGCATTTCGTGTCAAATCATCCAATATCACATAAGAAAATTACCTTCACAAACGTTGCCACAAAATCCATCAAACTATCAGACAAAAATTTAAGTAAGGAAACATGAAAAAAATCTCAAGAGCCTTTTGAGGAATTAATATCTTGACAAATTAATAAAAATACAATCTCTTACAAAATTAAAAACCATGACAAAACTCTCAAAAAAAGCAAAAAACACTAAATAATCTAAATCTAATCAATATACAATATACTATAGTACCAGTCTTTAGCCCGACAAAATATCCCTTTACACTAACAAATACTATAACCACAATAAGTCTACAAAGTACAATGCAAGCAACATAAGATCTACATAGAAGCGAATAGCACAGCATTAGCCAAACCCACTAACGAATAATGTCGTTCATGCCACTTTCAAAACAACAATTCTAGAAACTGAAAGCAACGCAATATAACGATTTTTTCAATCTAATTTAAAAGTAAATGCCTATTCTAACAGTGCTTGTTGTAAAAAGAAGCAACACTGCAAAGTAAAAACGTGTGTGTAGAAGTTTTGGGTAATTTTTGTAATTTGATAATAGGTTTTTTTACAATAATTCGAAAAGTTTACTGAGACTCACCATAACAAAATACATTTTATGTCCTGTAACGTACCCAATTTAGCACCAAGGTATCTGTTTGTATTTTGTTAACAGAAGCTTTGCATAATGGACCATCTATTCTTCGATAATTTGAATAAAATTTATGATTGAATTAACATGCATTAGAATGAGAACAAAATAAACAAACAAAACTGTTTGGCGTATTTATGGAATCTCTAGGGGTGTGAAGGTGGAATTAGTCAGCAAATAGGCCAATAAATTGTAAGGAATTTCCCGTACAACGTGATATAGGTTTAGGTTCTCCTAAACATTTAGTACGCCCGTCAAATATATAACATTTATGTGGGAAGATCTTATCATTACTTAAGTCTCTCATGGTAAAGAAAGGAAGGAAACAATTTTAGCAAAGCTTCCAATTTTCCTAGATATATTTTTAATTTGCCCCTCAAACTTTTCCGTGGGTAATTTACCCTGCTTTTTTATGAATGAAAATAAAAATTTAGTTCATATAAGGCGTTTATGAGGCAATCAATAAAGCCAGCAATAGTTGTTCGATAAAGTTTTTCATAACATACTTCAAAATACTTTCTTGTTCCAACAGCTAACAAGTATCGATTTTAAAACTTCATGAGAAGCTAATTTCTCCCCTTAGAATTAAGCTGTCGGCAATATATCTAACGGATAAAAAAACGATGCCATTAAAACTTTATTTATTTATGAACCTTGCTAGACACGGTGAACAAAAATACTGTTTAAATACAAAATTTAAAAATATCAGCCTACTAATTTCATTGAAGAACAAATGTTTTGCTCAACTTAACCAAATTAACACCACGAATATGGATGTCGAGGTTAAGCGATTATCCACATTTATATTGGATCTGTAATTAAAAATCTTATGTGCTATCAATACAACAATGGGGACATGTGATGTTGTTTTAAGTGTCATAACAAATTACTTAAGAGTAGTTAACATGCATGAAACAACGGCTGTTATAAAAGGCAAGGTGGCCTGGAAGTTCTTTAACACGTTGTAAATCATACCAGTTTCAACAATTATTGCCTTATAAATAGAGATGATTAAAAAGGTTAAATTACCTATAATTAGGACGCTTAATGTTAAGTGAACTGGCTAACATATCTTTCTAT
>JAWQRO010000340.1:0-42439 GCA_033557835.1 Helochares maculicollis
GCTAGTTTATTCTTCGATGGTTACGCAAGACAAAAACCATTGTTGACTTTATGTGTTATTATTATCTCAGTTGACGTTGCTTTGGTGTCGAAATTACGTTTAATGGCTAATCAAAAACCAAAAAATGAATTGTGTACGAACTTTTCATGGGTAAATGCGGTTTTAATCGTTGGGATTTTGCAAGTCGCCCGTTGCGACGGTAATTTTCGAGCAGCACGTCTGGATTACTGGGCCGAATCTTTGCTAGGCAGTACCGTTTTCGCATCCATTAACCATGAAGATTTCTACTAGTCCCATGCACTATTTCGCTTGCGGTTTCGATTTCGCTGTAAAAAATATTTGTCAACAACTATTTTGCATTTTACAATGAAACGTACTTTGTAAGTTCTTCCCGACGAAATATTTATGCGATGATGTGTTAGCTTTGACTCGAGTCAGCTCAATAATTTGATTTTCAAATTAAATCTGATGATCGGAAAAACAATTTTCAAATCAAATCAGAAAACTTTTGTAATAAACGCTGTTTAGCAATACTCTTGCGAATTTTGAGAGCCAGTTGAAATTATTGGGCAACTTATACACATCCCTAGTTTTTAGAATAATGCGCGTAACTTACTAACACATGCAAAATTCATGCAAAAATACATAGTAAGTAAATGAATCAAATGAACTAATCATATTAATGCAAAAAGCGAACACTTAATGCTTTGGAGTAGCATAGAAAACATGAAAAATTTATTACCCAATAGTGCATTATTTTGTAATTTTTATAAATAGCGCTCACATTTAACTTTGTTCGGTAACTATTAAAAATTGCGGCATATAAAGACGTGATATTTTCTTTCGAGTACTTAAAATAACACCTACTTGGCCTTTACGCTGAAAAGGTTATATAAATACAGCATTATTAAAAGTGTGTACTGTAATTATCATAATAGGCTTCATTAACGTATTCAAGTAACATTTTAATGCGAGGAGTAAAAAATCAGGATATTGATTACATATTCATCGTGTACTTATTAATTATGCTCTATGTTTCGAACGGTTGTCTTAGGCACAATTTATTGTCTATCGTGTTGTGAAGAACTCTTTTCATACAGCATTAACCGTGTTTGAGTAACTTGATTTGAGAAAGTTGTAACGTTAGGTCGCAATACATCATGTTTATGGTCGCGAAATAGGTTAGATACACGACGTATAGGCCATTTTTAGCGTTTTTTATAATGCCTGAATAAGTGTACGAGTTGTGATCTTATGCGCTAATTGATGGTTGTCCATTTAAGTGGATTGTAAGTGGGATTTACTATGAGTTACTATATTGCCATTGATAATTAGAACAACTTTTTTCTAAAGCCCATATTTAGGTCTTATGTAATTAACCTAAAACTAGTACGTTTATGTTGGCCTGCAGAACCTTAAACCGGTAGACTTATACGAGATGTTCTAAATTTACTTAGCACCTATAATTAAATTTTATTTAGGTTACCTTCAAAGTGATTCTCCTTTAATTATTCAAGCGAAAACACTCAAATTAGGGTCACTATTAGATTAGGGGCTTTATTAAGCATATTAGGAGTTAGTTTACTTAGTAAGGAGGACAATCATTTTGCGACAGGACGAATTTGACAGGTTTGATAAATTGTTAGTTTATGTTTATCTTGAACGCGGTTTGTACTCAAAGCGGTTGGTTCCTAATTGGAGATGTTTATATGCATGATGGGATTTTTAGTAACAGTTTTGCCGCTTTTAATTGTTTATGGAGAAGCTGTAGCTTGCAACTGGGTTTCGAAGTTTTCGAATCACGACTTGGAAGCTAAACTATCAAGAGCCTTGTAAATAGTTTTAAACTGATTGTGCATTTCCTTTTGTATGATAAATGTAGAACAGGAATTTCTTGCTGAACTCTCTTCTTTAGAATGTATCTCAGTTTTATCAGTAATAAAATTATTATGCCTCCGTAATTTCATAAATAATGAAATTAACTAAAAGCAAGCATCAACTTTCAACAGCATTGTTCTGACCCATGGTGAAATTATTTTTGTATTTGTTTCCTACTTGATAGCTTTTGCATATATTATCAAATTAGATACATCCTTTTAGGCGAGGAAATCGAAACGTTTTCTTGTCTAAGGAAGCTAAGGATGATATTAAAAATAATTACGGAGTAAATTCAAATTTAATTAATGTCTTCAAATCTTGACCACATTTGACATATTTAATTCGCGAATCTCACGCAGGAATCTAGGATTTACCCAAATCAAGGATTGCAAGCCTTATGCAACACCTTGGTGTTTTATGGTAATTCCAATTTTTTAATTAACAGTGTGTTTCGCTAAGGCTGCAATGTGGAGTGACTTAAGTAGAACAAAGTTGTTTAGCTGAGAGTAGCCAACGATTGTTGTATAAGGCTTCCTTTTCTTTGCATAACATACTTAAGGAAATACGTTCTAAGGCTACATTTGGACAAAAAAATGTACAACGAACGGCGCGTTTGCATGAAGAAACGAGCGAACATTTGGTTCTTGGTGCATGTATATTTGCTTAACACTTCCTCATTCGACTGTTACATGCTGCTGTATCGGTGAGTCATTAATACTTGTGTGTGAATTATGTATTATAGCTTGCTGAATTATGTAACGTTACCAAACTCAACTTCCTAATTTGGCTTAAGATTAACAGCTTGCTTAAAAGGATTTAGGTAACACGAAATACGAAAAATTCTTGTGGATGAACGATTCCAAACGATGTCTTGCAAAATTGTCAATTTTTCAGTTCTGCAATTTGGCTGCGTCCAGATCACAAGAGCCTTAAGCTATAAAAACTGTATATCTCAAAGATTGGGCGTTTTATTTAAAAATATTCATTCAACTTGTAATCTTCGGCATAGATCAGCCAGTCATTACATGATATAATTTCCCACTAACTTTATTAGCATAATATTTGCTTGCGCATATCGCATAATAATCTCTAATCTTTTGGAAGTGTGTTGCATTTAAAACAAATGGAATCTAGGGCAAAATCCTACTCGCTAAATAGATTTATTGTTACATAACAACTTGAATGCGGGCACAAAGCTATATTTTGATTATCGCGATGCTAACAGAGCGTGCCGTGCCACTGTGCAAAAAATGTTAATTAATCAAATGGATTGAGCATGGAAGCAAATTTACATTAATTAGAAATGTTTACCAGTTGCAGATCTCAGGGGGAGGATTAAAGCTTAAATTCGTCATGCCTATACTAAAATTTTAATTAATTGCACTGGAATAATCTGTTGTGGTTAAATCAAGTATTTGAAACTATCTCTTTCGAGCGTTTCAATTTATAAAGACTATAAATATTTCAAAACCATTAAACATCCTGTGCGCACTTTTGGATAAACTTTCAATGTCGTGGGTAATTTTCAGTGGGATCGCTGAATCCTGCTTGGCGATCAAGTTTTTTGCAATTGTAGCTGCAAGATCTGAGCGGGGAACACGTAGCCCCAGACAAGACATGCTCTCTCACAATATGCAATTTAGATAATAACACACCTGGAGCAAGGTGAATGCTAGTAAACAACGGGTGAGGCAGGTGTACCACAATTTTAACGATGTCAGAGCTTGGACAGCATCTTCATGGTGATCACTTTCAATTAAAAAAATTATAATAAACTAGTTACTGCAAATTCATCCTTAGTAAAGTAATACACAGTAAGTGATTAACTTTCAGTAAAATTTAATTCAAGCAAATTAATTCCTATCAGAACCTCCCCAGCCAATCCTAAGATAATTGTTAAACCTGTTTCTGCTTTAATCGCTTTTTTCTGCAGCAAATAAAAATATTTTTCTGTCAGCTTAAAATCCTAAGTTGGATATAATTAATTTTATGTAATGCAATGTACTCGATGATTCAGTTTATAGGTTTTGATGTTCCAGATTTTACACAAATACATGCATCGCAAAATTACGAATTCAATTACGATAATACAAACAGTATACTACATCATGCTGCATGCGAATTATATTATCGTACAAAGATTTGATATTCATAAAAAATACCACGTTAAAGCCCACACTAGCATTTTAAAAATATCGGTTTCTTATATTGTTTTAAAAGGTCCTTCAGGACCACAAAAATGAAATCCCAAAACGCTATGGCCGGGAAATATCTTTAAGTACTTTTTTAATTAGTGAGAGTGATTGATTTGCTTCTATAATGAGTGATAAAGTGCATTGGGACAAAAAAGTTGCAAAAGAGACGTGTATATATGGTAAGAATCCGAATATATCTGGAAGCAGACTTGTGAATTGACATGTGTTAGAACCATGACGTAAATTACATACATCGACGAAAAATTGACACAATCGGAAGAAATGTACAATATTGAAGTTAATCCTGATTTTTGGCTATCATATAGTAAATTTTATTGCAGTTTATCGGCTATTTCAAACGCTATAGTTTGTAAAGTGTGCAAATCGAAAGTAAAATTAGAATTCAAAATAGTTTTGTAAACAATATCTACGGACTGAGACCAAACTGTCGGAAAAACTAATAGATGAACTTTGTATTTATTATCGATTAAACATTCGTAGAAATTGTGATTTAGTAGAAAACATGAGAATTAGTATACAGGCTTTGCATGATCATAAATGATCTACAAATGCAAAATTGCAGCACGATTAATGTCCGATCGAAAGAGATGCATGGTCTTAATGGCAAAAGGTTAAGGCTATAAATTTGGCTAAGTACTAATACAATAGGTTCTTGATTTAATCTACAGCGAAAATGCCGCTTGTTTATTTACAATATTAATTTCTCTATCTATTTTTATTTATTTATTTACCTATTTTAGTTTATTTATCTACCTATTTTAATTTATTTATTTATTTATATTTAGCATCAGTACGACTAACGCTCTACTGACCTCAGTCACACATCTGAACTGTGTCTGGCTTCCTCGGATCTTCTTACAAAGGGAGGCTTTTCTAACCTTTGCCCAGTGTGGCCGTTGAAGACGGTTGATTCTCACGACCCTCGCAAATGATTCCTCGAACGGAGATCATCGCGACGGTTGGTTAACACGACCCTCATAATTACTTCCACGAACGGACTAGGGTTGCAACACGTTAACTCATACGACCGTAATGGTCGAATGCCATTTCCATGTCGATATTAGCAGGATTTGTTATAGTTAATTCTATTAAAACACAAGACTGCATTTCTTTCTTAAAAGTGCTCTCCACACACGTTATGGTATGGATCTTTTGTTAGTAGCAATTTTCTGGCGATTTTTCTGTGAATTTTGCACTTTTTTTATCTTTGGGAGGGCGGCATTCGACTAAATAGAAATATATTACGCAAATACTTGTTGTTATGTAAAGTAAAAAAATAGTGACTCATAATTCAAAATTTACAGTAGCTGTTGGTATAGCCGTGGACACTTCCAAAATGAAAGGTCATCTGAGTATCGCTGCAAAGAAGGCACTTTGTTTTACAGTTAATCATATGTACAATAACGTTCTAGCTTTGTAAACTCGATTTATCTTATGGTTTTTCCAAAAAAATCGAAAAGTAGCTCATATTTCGGCCTCTAGAGTGTTCTAACCGCTTAAAGTTTCCAGACTGCGGCATTCAGGCCGATGAACGTGACATCAAACCATAACGGAGAATCGCAAGTTATAGTGGAGACGATTCGACTTTTGAAATTCTATCACATTATGTGAGTAAGTCTCCAAGCCTCCTTTTAACTTAAGGAGAATAATTGAATCGTCTAAGTGGGGGCTCTTGAAACTTTGAGAAAACGGTTTTCTCATATGGCCGGATCAAATTACCCTTTTAACTTTGTGACATAAAGGATAGCAAAATTATACTGGGGAAACTCGTCGATTTATGGGGGTACGATTTTTCTGTTGAAATTTTTTCATAACTATTTTTGACCGCTCTTATAAATTGACCGAATTGATATGGCTTTTCTGAGTATCATAAGACTCTAAATGATTTTGATAAAAATTTCGTTTACGTTTCTCAAAGTAATTTCTAATTTAGGAAAATTAAATTAGATTTATTAAAAAGAAACACCCTTTTTTCAATGAATATGTATGAGCGAATTTATTTGTAGAAAAAGCTTGGTATAATTATTATAAAACGTAAGTGTAAGGCTGTATAGCATTAAATATTCAAGGGGTGGCCTTGCCAATAGGCTTATGTTAGTAGAAGGTACAACGGGTTGTTCCCTCTTGAACTAAAAAATCGAAAGCTTATTGCACTGGATATGTGTAGCAGATACATATGGCTTCGCATTCGAACATTGTTTGTGTTATTGATTACCACATGGAACGACGAGGACTGCGACGACAGTATTTTTAGCCTAAACATTATGAAGAACAAGCAGTATCCCCTACGATGATTAACAAGACAGAATCCAGTTTGTTGTGCCGCATGTGAGCCATTAATCGCGATGATGTTCTGTACAATAGATTATTTACACGCGCTTGTAAATGAGAAGATTTATGCTCTGGTTTAATGCTGGTAATGCTTCGTGTTATTAAATCTGCTTATTCTTTTACAATACCCCGAGTAACACAATAGAATGAAAGCATGGGCACGGACAGGTTGCGTTCAAGCCTATTATGGGCGCTTGAAAATTATTGAAAACTAGTTAGAAAAACAGACAATCGAAATAATGGAATAATACGACACAAAACATGAGTTGAAATCGGTAAATCTTTTACGTAAATGAGCAATCATATTTCTTTGTAAATGTAATACGAGATATTGGGCGTTTTTATTTAGCGTAGCAGTTGTGATAATGTCAGAAACATAAGCTATGCCAAATTGATAACAATAAAGAGAATAAAATGTAAGTCTTCCGCAAATAATACCGTTAACAAGATAAGTAAATTTGCAAACCCATATACAAGATACATTAAATCAAAGTCATTGACAGTTTCGGAAAATGTCCTCTAGCGGAGAAAGGTGAATTTGGCAACGGCAGTCGGTGATATGCGAGGTCTGCTTGAGGAATATGCAAATCGAATTTGTTTTCTAATATGATGTTTATGGTAATTCTGTAAAACCGAACGGAATCGGTTATCTGCTCAATGGGTGTGTTACCACCACCTGATTAGCGCAACGTCGACCAGAAAAAGGGTTTCTATTAGAAACAACCTTGACATTAAGCCTTTCATTAAATTCGTTCGCGTGATAACACACACTTTCCCCAGAAGCTAATACGATATTTTCCCAATACGCAAACAAGTTAAGGGCCCATTGATTTGAGTATTCTGGGTGATACAAGGCGGAACCTCAAGCACTCTATTAAAGTGAAGTGCGCTCTATAAACGCCTAAAATTTATTTCCATTATCTCTATAATACCTGCATATGTTTACAATGCTTTAACTAATTTTATTGAAACTTCGATTAATTTTATCGGTATCACTATATGTGGAATTAACAGCAACCCGATCTTTCTTATCGTTTGTGCCAATAAAATAATGCAACTTGGTCTATTAACAAAACGTAAGATTTGATGCGTTGAATCAGCGAGCCGCGATTAAAAAATAATGGCGTGATTTAACTTGTAAGTCTACACTGAAAGTAGCATAAAAATAACGCTTTTTATCTATTTGAAGTGATGGTGTACGGCCCTGGCGGTCATACACCTCGTATTTAGTGTAAATGCTCCCTTGAAAATCGATATTCGACGGCCTGACGCCCACAAGGCGTTATGGCTTTGAATTTTTTGTAACCAGCATGATAGTTCGTATTGCACGTACTTATTGAACGGGTTTTTGCTCTGTCATTGTTATAATACATGGGGGAATGAAAAGGGATGTTTATTTACTATTGAGTTTATTGACTTTCAGAGTAAAACACAAACCGTGTAGTTATGGAGCGACATTTCCTGTTGTGACTTCTACCACAGATAATGCATAACGTCATTGATTTCAATTATATCATTTGAACTGATAGGCAATGAATATGATCGATCAGTACATGTATGAACTATTATGTAGTTGACTGGTCATAGTGATGCTTCATCAGAATCAGCGAAGGCTGAGATTTTACTAAACATTTGTTTATGAAAATACGCTTTTATACATTTGTAAAAACAGTTGATACTACTTTGTGAGCAATATTTAAACATGGGACAATAAAGACATTGATTTGAATCTCGGGTAGCAAGAATTACAATGGCAGATCAAACCTATCGACTTTTACTCAGTTACAGAGATAGCGAAACCTTGCAATTGTATATGTCTACGATATAGATAATGAATGCACTGAAGAATTTTAATAATAGCTTTTGCACACAATAACAGTTTTCCTGCTAAGGTCAGCTAGAATGATTGTTTAATCCCATGTTTCATCTATTCAAAAACTGACTACATTGACCTTCATTTGTTTAAAAAGTTATGACTTTGTATGATAGTTATGTTTTGATGAACCCCATTCATTTTGCCGTCACTAAACACTTCTCAAATGCTTTTTATTCAGTTGATAACTTTTATACCCAACTATAACTATTTTCAATTGATTTCTGCGGCAAAAGCATACCGTTTCCTAATACCTGACAACAACGTATTTTAAGTTTGACTTGCCCATTTGGGACGAACGATTTAATACCTGAAACATATCACGAACCGCGCTGAAGATAATATGGTGTTCACATTTCAGAAGAGCCTTTAAATGGCAAGCATGTTTCCTTCTCTGTGCTTATCGTCGACAATTCATCGATTAGTGAGTGTTGCAACGGTTTCAAACTGCCACACTAAAAGGGAACAATGATGTTCGTGGACGACCTTTCATAATGTTCCTCGTGTCGGCTGGTTGGATGTGTAATCTGTTAAATGCTCATGCCACGTGAGAGTTCGTGGGCTGCATTCTATTGATAAACTGTGCAGAAAACAGATATGGTGCCGTTATTGATTAAGATTCCATATAAATCAACTCTCTGAATTCATACACAGAACACTTTCTTGCATGATGAGGATGCGGAAAGTACCATATGGGCAATTTTTTCCGTTTAAAAACCCAGCACTAATTTCAGGTGTTTTTTTTATGATGACATGATTAAAAGTACTTTATTTCTAAGAGTCTTGATTAGTGTTACTCATTTTTCGAATTAAATACATTAGAATACAATGAAATAACAGGCAATCGAGATGTTATTCAATGCTTTCGAATATGGTAGCGTGGAAACGCAATGATCGCGGATAAGTTACATCAAATCGCATTAATATTTAGCAAAATTTCAAGAAGAAAATAATTTGTGAGTAAAATGAGCGTCTCGCTATTACCACTGGTCAATTTCATCGCTTGTGCGCATTTTACCATATAAGGCAAAGTGAATCCACCGCCACCAACTCAAAGAGGAGAAAGCTTTGAAGCTGCTCAAAACATTTTATGCATAATATTCTTTTGCGTAGATGCGTGTAATGTGAACATTTTACACATTGTGATTTGGCTGAGCCTCAGTGGCTTTTTTTAAATTGTGCTCTTGTACTTAATTACTACAATAAGTAATATGTTTTTATGATATGTATTAATTATTTAATATTAATTATGGACGTATGACCGGTATGAAAATATGAGGACATCATTTTTAATCCTCTATTAAATTAAATCCGCAATCTGGTAATTTTGGCAAAACAACAAGCAGATACACGTTTGGCTTTTCTAATGAAAAACTCGGCACGTGCCTAACTTGCATTTAGAATTATAAATATTTTGAATTTTACATCCGCCAGAAACATAAATTTAGCTGCAGCTGCAAAAAGGTCAATAAATTGTTTGCCTACAAGCATACGAAATTGTATATTTTAATTTGTTGATCGTTTACTTACTGCAGATGTAGGTTTTCAGTTTCTGAGACTATTTTGTATTTTCGCATGCGGTACATATTTATCAACTATTGTAATTTTCTTTGCATTGACTGACACCTAATTTTTTGCAGGATTCAGCAACGGGCATTCCAACTGAAGATGCAGATGCCAGTCGGAACTCAAAAAGGTAGGACTAAATTTCATTTCCTCTAGTCGGATTTTAATAAATAATGGATGCTGTTAAACAGTCGGCTACTCTATATATGCATTGTCCTCTTAGTGGAAGAAAATATGTCGTAAATTGTGTTTTATCGCAAACGTTCCACACACATACACACACACACACTTGAGGCGAGAAGTAGTAGGTACCACAGTGTTATAACGTTTTTAACTCCAATCGAACAATTGTTAAGTTTGTTAACTCTAATTACGCAACGCCTGTAATAAATAACTCACTTAATTCTGTTTATTACAATTCCTATTTTGAGAGAGGAAGTCGTGTGCGTAGGCAGCTCACTGTTTCTTTTGCTCATAGAGATTTGCTCCAAACTCAAGACAAACTGTTTTATATTTTGTTCTTCGTTTTAATTGAACAATAAATTAATGAGAAATGGAGTATATATAACACAACATTTTTAACGCCTGTGCAATTATCAATGTTGTATTCCTACTGGTTATTACTCATTTCAAATGAAATTCCAAATACGGAAGTTTTATGTTGAAATTTTTCTTAAATCTGATGATTTCAAATATATAATAATATGAGTATATAATGTAAATAATATCTAAGATAATAAAAAATGTATATACTGATAAATGAACGTAAGTTAGTCACTGTTGCACGCTTATCATTACAGTCAAAGTGAAATTAAATTCTGCATATATTTAAAACTTCGGAAATCAAACTAAGTATAAAATTAGGGTATGTTGATGTAGTGAATTCAAGGAGGACCAGAGAAAAATGTCTTACTTTTTGCGATAGATCTTTGATTTTATCTTGTAAAAATACCTTTTTCTTTTCAATTGAGCAGTTATAAACTTACATCGTATGTCAAACGGTGGCGCGATCAGATTTTTAGAAATCAAGTCACGTCCACAGTGCGGACATAAATGAAAAACAAAGAGCTTCATTTAAATTCAGTACCCAACCAGACTAGACATCTGCTGCCCATTCATGCATTGCGAGTCGGCTTCTGTTCATCCGCAAATTTATACGAAAATATTTGCGATGTGACGCCAGATTCTACTTCAAAGCGAATGCACCAATTCCAAACCTTCTAAAAGCAAAAGCGTTTAGAAAATAAAATCGAACCTTAAAAAATTTTTAGTTTCTCATACTGACAGAAGTAGCCTCTCGCATTTAGATTGGGAAAGCTCCTTTTCGTAATTAACGAGAAATTGAGCCCAAAACCGCCCAAAATAGTTAAAAATGTAATAAAAGCGAGTTCTTAAAATACGAAACTATCAAAGGCATTTAAATTTCGTTTATATCTTTGTATGGGAATATTTACGATTCCGACAATGACTTTGTGCTTGATAAACTGACCATTAAATATAAATTGACATTTAACAATAATTTATGGCGCTCTCAAAACTACACCCGGGTCAATTTGGAAATTTGCCTCCCAGGTTTCAAAACACAGGTGTTTTTAGCACCTCTTTAGTTTTCATTAGGAGCTTTAAAATAGTATCGATCATTCTCACGCCCACCTAACACAATTAGCTTTTTTGCCTAATGTATTTATTTACTATGCCGTCATCGCATCGCCTTTAGCCTTTGTTTATTCGAATTAATTACTGTAGTCAAATGATATTCATGGAGATTATATGCGAATTCCTTTTAAATTATATCCTAGAAAAGGATACAGTATTCCATTAACACGTAAGTGCAATTTGCAGCGAGTTCGAAAAAATAGTTTACGTATTAAAATTACTTAGCTTTTTATTGCTACACATCCTCTTTTTTCGGTCAAGATGATTGTTTTTAAATTTTTTTTCAATTATAACTAAATCAGCAATACAACTAGTAAATTTGTTCAAAGACGCATAATCAACATTGAAACTTGATATACTTAAATCAACGCTTATTATTTTAAACAAATCCTAGCAAATAAATGGAAATCTAACAAAATCATATTTTATGAAGTTGATGGTTATTCTAAATTATGGTTCAATTAGTCAGATTTGTAATAAAATTAATCTTCGTCGCTGTCAAAATTTATACATTTAAAAAGTAAATTTTAAACACACACTTTTCATGTGCCCATCCGCTGCACGCCGAACATTAAATCCACTGTTCTCCTGATTTGCTCCCAATATAGATCAGTAGCATATTATACTTTTTCTTCTTCAGAGGTAGATGACGGGCTTTATTCCTGTAACCTTTTTTTACTGCATTTTCCTTCTTAGACTTTGTAGTCACCTAGATTTTTATTGTTTTAATCTTTACGTGCTTACATAAATTTCCATTGTTTACATAGCTTTTATTTTGGACAATATTGATCGTATTGAGTTTATTCTAGATATTTGCACTCTAAGGGCCAACAGACTAACACCAAGTGCTTCCTAAGTTTCAATAACATTCTTTGTTTAGTGGCGAATTATGAAAAAATTTTTAGCATTAATTTATTAATTGGAGCCATAAAATAATTCGTTTGTACAAAAAAACCAGACTGAATGAAAAAATTCGACAGTAAACTTATATTAATATCAAATTAAAATTAATAGACTAAATCACCTGCTCAGACAAACAACTTTATTAAACGACAAAAAATTTGTTAACATGGACAAAAGCAAACCTGTGCTTTAATAACCATATAAATTTACATTCTCTTTACAACATAGAGTATATGTCGTTTACGTAACAGACCAATAGCGGTGATTATTAAAATTACAGTCTTAGTTTGTCATTAAATTACAGTTCAGTAAATTATTTGAAAGTCTTGATTCAAGGTGAGGTGCGGTGAGGTAAGTTTCTGTACGCTCAATCGGCGAATTGCGTTCAGTTTATCTACAGCTGTATGGTGTGAATGTTCTTGAACCTTATGTGTAAATGTTTTGAAACTGAATATATAAATATACTATACATAACATAACTAACGACATTAAAGATTGCGTCCTTACATTTTATGCGCACAGTTCCTTCGTTATTATTTATTTGTCGTTATAGTGTTATGATTATTTAGTCAAATTGTAGCTATCCGCTGGGAACTTTTGCTAAAACAAACAATGTTTGAGCTGAATTGTCAACTCTAATCGATACACTACTAAAAGAATAGTATTCATACTTCAGTATTTTTGCTTTGCGACTGTTGTAAATTCCTTTTTTCAACTCTCGCATAGTGTCCTCGCGCTACAAATGATGTGTTAACGAAACAATTAAATTCATATTAGCGTGAAATTAATGTAACCCTATAAATTAACAAATCCTGTTGCGACGGCTAATTGTAGGTTTACCGAATAAATTTTCTGTTGCATTTATGTAGCAAGTCCAAAGCAAATGTACTTGGTAAATTCACCATTCACCGATCTAATTAAATTGGTTTGGAAACTTCCTCGTGGCTGATGATCTTTCAGGTAGGGAAGTCACTGAAGGAAATTCCTGTCTATCGCCCAGGCATTAACATAAATTAAGTCACAATATTAAACACAGATAATACCAGGTAGTTATTTAGCAGTTAGGATTAGAGCGGAATTGTTTCAAATGGTCTCTTTTCCATAAACTTCTTCAGACGACCCATCAATCCAGCACTCTTACTTCATTCACTATCTTAAGCCCCTAAGTTACTTCCTCTATGGATTTACCGTGCATTTCAGATGGCAGACTTAATGAATGGATAGCTGGAGGCTTTAGTTTCGCCTTCCTCTTTCTACTGGTGAGGCTTTTCAAACTATAAATTACGCAACTGCAACGTAATTAATATTGGCTAATTAGGAACTATAACATGTAGGCTACTCGACTCATAAACCGTGAAAAATTGCATAATAATAAGATATGTATTATAAATTAGTAATATAAAATCTACCTTGATATATAATGTATTGTGGAAGTGCCTTCGTCATCACTAATTGGAAAATTTTATATTTAGGTTTGGTTGCAATTTCTCACCTAAACTTTATGATGTATGCAATGTGAAGGATTGAATGCATCACTTTGTGAAATTAGCAACATACGCTTTAAGTAATGCGTAGAGCAAATTTAACACGCGTACCGCAAATGAATGCACCTTTCCTCCCAAATGTGAATATATTTAATGAATTTAGCAGGAGCTTCCAATTTAGTTTGCCATTTTAATTACATTCATTATGCCATAATAAGGGCGCTCTAATTTTAATGCGTTTTATGATTATTCATTAAACAGGCCAGCGATTTCAGCCACAATAGGCCAGCGATTTCAGCCACAACAACATTGCGGCTATTTGAATATTTATCATTAATAAAATTGTTGAAATGTGTACATAATAACTCACTGTTCAAATCCTTGCTTTACACTAAAATTTACTATATTAATCTGTACAGTCATCGTTAACACATTTTCATTTAAAAAATGTTTATCATTTTTTACAATTTTGTATAGATCCTTGAACTTGCAAAGGACAATAAAGTGATAAGCAAGTCACAAATAAAAACAATATTCTTATCTAAAAATAATCCTTCGAGCAAAATTATTCAGAATTAATTAAACAACCCAGGAAAGACAATTTAAATATTCAAATGAATATCACATACTTCGTCGATTGATTTGAATAATCTTGTTTTTTACTATTATTTAGCATACTTTTATTGTTAGTTATCATCGTTTTATTAAAGCCTTGCACATTTTCTATGATATTCAGATGCAAATTTTATTCAAAACGCACAATAAATTATTATAATTAAATTTGCGTTGCTTGTAACAAGGATCGAATCGAAGCACTTCTAGCGTGGAGCAATGTAAGTACGTGGAGATTGAATCAATTAAGTTTTGCGAGCAAATTACTTTTGCTGGAAATCAGTTTGCAACTTTGTAGGCGAACCATCAGAATTCCACAAAAAGTCCATTATAACTTCAGAATTCTAATTAAAGCTAATCGTTTTATTATGCGAAATTTAAAGTGATACAATTAAAAATGATTCGTTTTGATATCGTGAGGAGTACTGCCACAGCAGCTTAGTTTTATCTAGCAACACAGAATCTGTGCTAACAAGTACGCTCTTAATGGAGAGTTAAGCTAACAAATTTTGCCATCACAAGCGCCCGGTGCGTTATTCTCATAATGTTAATTATAGTGTAAAAACCTTCTTTTGTTCCAGGCCGTAAACAATTTAAAAGAGTACAGTTTTGGACGTAGGAACCTACTTTACAATTTTAATTTTCGTTGTTAAACCGTTGCTCGGAAGGTGTTTGTTGCCCATTAATCTTATAGTAAAGTACTGTACTTGAATGTTCCGTTTCCATACATTTAAGGCTGTAAGGAAGCCGGTAAAAATGAATGGAATTTAAATAAGGCCTGGGAAATGCGAACAATACGGTCGGGCTTCGGAAAGAAAATAAATACATTAGAAAGAAGATAATTTGTGACGAAGGTACTTGCAAGTGATAGGCGCTTTATAAAGATGCGCTGTAATTAATTAGTTAAAGTGGTGACCAGTAAATAGCATGGATTAGCATTGCCTAGTTCAAAAATGAAAACGAATGAAGCTGAGGTGAAAAGAATATGCTTCCTGTGTGTACAAAATGATTATTTTGTATATATAACGGTGTTCCTGAGAACGTGAAATTATTTAATGATAAGAAATAACTGTGTGTTAAACCAGCTAGACGAAAGCTATTGCGAAACGATTTACTACAAAATTAGTATTAAATTAAATTAAAAATGAAATATCCCAAACCACTGGGCGGCACCATTTTCCAAAGCACATTTTTCCCCTCAAAAGCCCGTGGAGGATTCCCATTCCAGCACGAGACTCCCTAAATTATTTATCTAAACTAAAGCTCCAGAAACCCACTTAAGAATGTATTTTGTTATGGATGAGTTCGAGGTCAATCCTCTTTCTTTCAGCTACATAAATATTTATCCATGTTCTCGCATCGGGATAAGATCCAACTGCAATTTCGCCATTCTCTTTTCGAATCCTGTCCCCAATAAAAAGCCTCGACCCGCATTTATGGGGGGATGCACGACTGAACGTAAAAATACCTGTCAGCGAAATCTCAAGGGATCACACATTTCTGGCATCACATAGGTAATTCGATTACTTGGAGTTTTATATAAAGGTTATTAAACTTTCTAGGAGGCAAACATTATCTAATATTTTTGTATCAAGCACATTCGTCATCAGAGAGTGCCTTTGTAATAAATTCCATACAGGAACTGCCTATTGAATTGAGGTGTATATGAGTGTGAGAATCTCCTCCAGGGAAGCCTGTACTAAAACCATTCAACATACGTCTCTTTGTTATTACTTAGATGTGCTTAGTTAAAATGCACGCGGCATCATCTAGTATTGTTATGTAGATGTGTGATGTAAATTAGCTGTTTACAAGCTTGTACAAAAGGTTTTATTCCAAACATTTATGTCTAATTCCGCCGTGGAATTCAGTTTTACAAAAAATAATTCCTGAGGATGGTTGTCTTAAATATATCTTAAATAAGGTGGTTTTCTATGGGATTTTTGACTCTCCGTAAGGGTGCTTATATCATGAATTTACAGCGCTTTCTCGACTCTCCTTAAGTGTGCTCGTGCCCTGCATTTGTATGAACTTTCTTTATATTCCTTGCGGTTTTACAAACGTAAGGATGGTTCCAAAGAAAATATTAGTTCAGTTTCACGCTAAAATTCCTAAAACCACTTCTAGTAGTACAAAAGATTTTATTACAAACATTTATGTCTGATTCCGCCGTGGAATTCAGTTTTACAAAAAAAAATTCCTGAGGATGGTTGTTTTAAATTCGTCTTAAAGAGAGTGATTTTCTATGGGATTTCTTGACTCTCCATAAGGGTGCTTATATCATGGATCTACATCGTTTTCTCGACTCTCCTTAAGTGTGCTCGTGCCCTGCATTTGCATGAACTTTCTTTATATTCATTGAGATTTTACAAACATGATAATGGTTCCAAAGAAAATATTAGTTCAGTTTCACGCTAAAATTCCTAAAACCACTTCTAGTAGTCTTTGCTGCAGGTATGACGGAGCTATTCAATTATTTCGTATTAATTTTTATATAGATTTGTATCTAAACTCATTTGCCTATTTATTGCACATGGGTAACAATTCCAGTTATTTAAATTCTTTCAGGTTTTGTGTAGAATCGCGTCATTAAGCGTCACCTAACCCAAAACAAAAAACATTATACAAATCAAGTTTTGGTTCAAAGACCAGTAAAAAATTTGGAATTTAAATTAGACATCGCTAATTTGCGTTAAGTAACCAAGTGACCGTGAAAGGCGCAATTTGTTGTATAAAATATATTTAATTCTTTTACTACCTGGTCGAATAACCCAAAAATACTTAATAATGAGCCAAACGTCATTGATTGCGGAAGAAGGGGACAGAGGACGGTGTAGTTTCAAAACTAAATTCCAGATAATTTAATACTTTTTGCACAATTACGCTACTGCAGTTGAACATTCCTGGTTCGTTGTTCGACAAGGAAATTTATTTTCAGTAAATGTATTCAAATTTTATACAAAACGATACTTGTTTGAATTGCATACATAAATGTTACATGAATTTTTTTGACAAACCATTTTTCTACAATGTACACAAAGGCAATTTATACAACTAAGTTATATAGATTTTATACACAACACATACATAAATAATATTTGGATTTCAAACACCAAAGTTATTAGAATTTTATACGCTTCAGATATATGAATTCTAAATGCCAAATAAATGTTAGGCTTAAATGGGAAACGTGATTAAACTTTATACGCGAAATGAAGAGGGAGTGTTCCTGACTACATATTTATGTAAATAATTCTTGCTTTGTTTTCACATCAATTTGTCGCCTTACTCTTAACAGGAACGATTAATAATAATCGCAATTTGAAACCAATACGTCACAGTTAATGGACTAAAGCCTCCGGGGTGCTGAGAATTTTGGGGTGCTCAGGTCATTGGTGAATTTAATACATTGAAGTATGCAGTACATTGGAGAATTCACTATACTCATTGGGGTATACAAAGCTAGGCTGCATTAGGCTCCTGATGTATTTGTAGCCGTGGTGTAATACTTAAAAGCCCTGAGGGTGTCGGTACAAGAAGGGTTGATTATTAATGAGCTGGCAGGCGTATGAAGACATTTTCCGAAGGGGCAACCATGTGGGAACTGATAATGGAACTTCAAAACAGCTGATTCGCTTTCAAGGTATGTTCAGAAGGGGCGGAAGACAATAGCATTATTCACCCTCTGGGAGTTTGATTAGAGCCTACTTGAAATCGGAAGAGGGCGTATTAATATTAAAAACGAATGAAAGCCGCCATGCAAAATTTTTACATCGGCTTAAGAAAAATCTTAGCTTTAATACATACCATAACCGTTAAGTTTTTTTGAGTAAACAATATTTTTAGACTATCATATTTCGTTGCGCTTCGTTCTATTATTTGCACGAGGCTTCTAGAGAAAATACTGCGAATAAATTCAACCGTAAATACTTAATAATGAGTAAACAGTATGCTCAAGCACCTGCTCAAACATAAATCGCTATTTAAAGATTAATTTCAATGCAAACTGGTAGGTACCGGCATTTCCATGTTTATAGAGATACTACACAAACCAATAATTAATCCGCCTTAGAGAAAATTAGTTTTTGTTTTCCATTCCATTTCATTTTCCATATTATTGCATGAAGATTCACTTTTAGCCCATTTTCGGACATACTAATTATAGTTTGACTTATAATTCAGGTAGAATACGCTGTTCTGATCGAATTGGCAATCTTGAAAGAAATAATGGAAATAATTCACTAACTTCCTCAACGCATATTTTGATAAAATGTGGCATCAATCACAATTTTGCAGCAAAAACATTTTTATAGCTATATTCAAAATGGCTTATTGTATAAGTTAATGAATTTTATACCTAACAACGGATTAAAAAATAAAACAAAACAAACCCATCAACGACCCTTCTCGCTGTGGTATGCAAAATAAACGCACAAAAGCGCCAACTTTTGATGGTGAATCACCTTATAGGTGGCTGGGCCACAATATCGCTGCGTTTACCATAGCATTTTTTACCTCTACTCTTCGGTAGCAAAAAAGGAATAAATATGACAAAATAAATAAAAAGTTGCAGTATTTAGTAGTTGTGGAAAGGAACAAAAGAATAGTTCGTGTCTGCAAACGGTGAGTTGGCACTATTGGAATGTTGGTGATGACTGAGGTAAACGCACTTCAAGAATGTCCTAAATAATTTTCTTGTTACTTCATACTCTTCAATTGGAGAGAAATTTGTATGTTTGTTTATCACTCAGCGAGTATTTTCTTTTGAAGTGAAAAATTTTCTGGTTACTTGAGGAACCAGCAATTTTCACGCAAAGCGTCGACTTTTTTCTTAAAAAACTCCAAGCGCAACTTTGTTGAGGCTTTGGGTCGCAAATTCCTTCATAGAAATTTGTGGTGCGCATAAATTAATTTTTTAAACATATTTACAATGAAACTTAAACCTACCACATACCAGTCGCAGTGGAAATTGAAGACAACTAATTGATTTCAATTAGTTGCACAACTGAAATCAAATAAAGTATGCATGATGAATTCAACATTCAAATAGAAACTTACTAATTATTAGACACACATTTATTTGTAAGGCAATCAGCGCAATAGAAACGTGGGACAAGCAACAAAAAGCTGTGAGGGAAATATGCAAATTAATCGTTTCACTGTCGTTTTCATTTAATCTTCTTTGTTGTAATAGGTTCAATCGTCGTATTATGCAAATTGGATATAGTTTCGCCTTATGAATTGATGGGTCAGTGACGTCAAGGTTGAAGGTCTCTTCTCAATTCTTTATTTGCGTTCTTGTAACTTCATTTCAGAGGCTCAGTTTTTCCTTGGATATCAAGTGTGAGTTTGCTTTGGAGTCTTTTAAACATTTGCGTTAGTTTGTCATAAAAAGGAATCGCAAAAATACAAATTCTTAGTATATAAAATTATTGTAATTAATTAAAGATGGTATCAAAACAAGAACCCTCGCGTTATTCTCGCACATGAACGTAATAAAAGAAGTTTGCTTCAGCAGACGCCGTGAATCCTGTGCATGACTATTATTTATCAAGCAATTAATAACGTTCATGTTTTTATTCCTATTAAAACATGGTTGTAGTACATGAACTGTGCATAATATCCAACAAGCAGTTGGTCAAGGAGAAGAACCCAACAGCATTACTCATTGGTGGTGGCTGACGACGTTTATCCAGCATATAATTTAAGATAAAAAGTGAAAAATTAACACCATCCTCCTTTAATTTACATGCGCCTCACTATATATATAGCAGTGGTGAAGTTGTAGTAGCCGCCAAGGCGATGATCTTTGCATATATCTTAGGCACACAACACTTATACCTATAAAGTGGATGCGTACTTTTCTTTGCAAAAACTTGTAAGTAAACTGAAGCTAAGTATTACACTATATTATACAGTCACGAAAATAGTAGCAACTGCGTTTTATGTAAAAATAGTTTTGAATTCTCCCTAACAAATTGAAGACATTTAATTTTTTTTAGAATTCCTTTGAAACTACATGAGTACTTGTGTTCTATGAAAAAAATAGATTTTTCAATGTTACTAAACTACTGTAACTGTTGACGTTTTTAACCACTGAAACAGATTTAATTCAAATAGAGATTTTTTTTCAATCTGTGACCCCGACATTTTGACGGATCTTCACGTTTTGAGGGAGCTTGAATAAATTTTCACTATTTTTGGCATGCTGCCTTGTGCGCCTCTCTCTCTCTCTCTCTCTCTGAATATGAGTCTGTCTGTGTGCGTCTGCCTGTATGCGCGTCTATCTGAGTGTAGGTATGTAAAAACAATAGCGCTTATGCCTGAACTAGAGTGATGAAATTTGTTATACGGTTATTACAGCAAAATCGTACATTTGTATCAAGTTTTGGGACATGTAGAACTACCAGAAGTATCTGTTTACCAACACAGTTTTGCAATTTTCCAAGTAAACTAAGCGTTGAAATGGAGCGATTGCCTTGTAATTTCTTACACACATGAAACACATTAAGTAATTCTTATTTATAACATTTCAATTTGAAAAAAATACAGATAATAGTATTTTAATAACAAATAAGTGATACAGAAAATGCCATTTTTAAGCAAGATTTTCGGCTGCGATGATGTAGAACCAATAAAAAGTGCATAGAACGCATTTATAAATAGTATCCGTTTAATTACCGAGCTAAAAATAAGCAAAAATAATACATATTTCTCAATATTTAAGAATATCTTGAACATTTACCCGGCTTAAAGGGAGACAATAGCTCTACGTTATAGTCACTTGACTCATAATGTGAAGATTGCGCGTCCAATCCTGAGTGGATCCGGTGTTACCTTTCTTATACATAATTGGTTTTAAACTGTACTTTTAACAATGATAAGAATAAAATAAATATTAATTTCATACTCATTTATAAGGTTGGCAATTAAGTAATTGCCGTTTTTTAAGGAAAGTATCAAAGTTTCTTTTTACTTGCCAAAATAGCTTTAGTTACAAATGTATTGTCCATTATTTTCAATGACCTTTTTTTCAACTTTTCATGCATCATAATACCACGTTCATAAAACTGTGGGATTTTATCGGCATAAAATTATGTCAACTACTGTTTTAGTTCATAATCGTTATTGAGTGTCTTGAAGAAAGTTCTGTAAATTTCGAAATAAATAATAATATGATGGTGCTAAGCCAGGACTATATGGTGGGTATGGTGGTAACACATCCTAACCAAGCTACAAAAAGTTTTGGCGAGAGGTCGAAGATGTATGGGGTCTGGCGTTATCATAATGCAACATTATTTCTTTGGGATTTGCCAATTCCGGTCGATTTTTATTAGTTGAACCATCCAGTTTGGTTAGTTGATCAATTTAAACTACAGAATTAATCGTCTAGGTGTGAGGTAGAAGTTCAAAACAAATTATACATTTATAATCACACCAAACTGATAACAAAAGACCTTTCTTTGGTGAATATCAGGTTTTGATGTTGATTGAGGTGGTTCATTTGGTTGACTCTTCGATGGTTTTCTAGTGATATCGTTATACACAATATACTTTTCATCACCAGGAATAATTTTTTTTAAAAGCAGTTCATTTTCGTTGCGCTTAAGAAGCATATCGCAGGTGTTTATGCGTTTCGCCAAATGAATTTCTATAAGTTCATGAGAAGCCCAGATATCCAGTTTTTTTGAAAAGTTAAACTATTGTAAATGCTTTTCTATGCATGTATGTGACACATTTAGCTTCTCTGCAATCTCACGCGTTGTACTAAGATGATTGGTAGCGATTATTATATATATATTAAAGAAATATATATATTAAAGAAATGTAAATGATTTCAAGCATAAGAAACAGTCACACTAGGAAAAATTAAAAACTTAAAAACTGAACATAAGGTCCCTTTAAATAAGTTTTTTAAAGTCATCTGGACTGAAAGCATCACACATTTTGAATTATGCCGAAGAAATTTAAAGCGCGAGCATTTTATTAAAACATCGTCTTGGGAAATAAGATAATGAGGCAAGCAACGCCGAATTATTTACTCTCTATTATTGCATATCTCGCTACATTTCCAATTTCGATCCTCAATAGCCGTCTGCCTTTATAAGGAACACTTTTTTGATGTAATTTAATCCTTATTAAAACCCGTTCCGTTATTATTAATCCTACCTATTCTGTTCATTTCGATATTTAATCCGCAATTTCCATTCGACTGGGCGTCGACAAAAGACCATTTCTTCTCGCTTAATTGTCCTTAGATCTATCAGCCTCTAGATTGTAACGTTTACGAGCCACTAAATGAATAGATCTACCAGCCAGTACATTGATCAATCTTCGGTCGTCGGTCTGTTTATTTAGGTTTTTGTGGTCGCTTTAGGGCCAGCGTATTGTAGCAATACAATATTTATGCGCGGCCGGTGAAAGTCTAACGGGAGAAAGTGTTGGTCCTCTAGTCATATATACGACGTTGAACAAGGTTAGGCCGGCTTAAAAAAATGGCACAAGTTCAAAAGGGTAATTTGTACGGTATCGTACGTGATTGCCGAGTCGAGCATGGAGAGGACTTTTGTTTTCTTTTTGACCACGGGCGTTGTTCTTCCGGTGTTTATTTATCCGGTTGGTACTTAAGCGCTCAGATCCAGGACGCGATTAAAAATATCTGATTGTCTTCTCGTGTTCTTTTAATGCTGTTTCTGGAGCCACGCCATTCCGCACTTATAAGAACTAGTGAAATGTGCCTCTCCGAATGGGCTTGCAGAACTCGCACTAATTTAAAATTTCTTTTTCAAGTAATTATTCACGAAATCCTGCTTCACTTACCGTAAGTAACCCTAATGGCTTATAATCTCCAGATAATTAGGATGTATGTGTTATTAATAAATCGTGGAACTAACCTAAGTAACTTTCACCTCCACTTAGTGATATTTTTCGTGCATTAGCGCTACATCTATGATGGGAGATTATTACACATTTGCCACAATTTGAGAGGTAAAAGTGCCCATGTACGTACTTTAATGGCGCTATTACATATACTGATATAATGTCTATAGTATTTACACTTTTCCAAAAAAAATGAGCACGAATTGCTGGGAGCGTTACTCCAACCGATAATTTTGTGGTGTTATTTCAACATGACGTGGTCAGATTAACAGTAAAAAAATATCTTATAGTAGATAAGATAGTCTAAGGATAGTGTGTGTAATAATTGATTTATTTTGATTTGATGATATTCTCACTGATGAAAAAATTAAACTGATGTAACCAAATATATGTGAAAAATGCAGATTGATTAAGATTGAAAACTAAGTTACAATTTGTAGTAGTCGCTAATAATTTCCTCCATTTAATGACATTCTGTGGACAACGAGAGCAACTACGCTGGAAGTAAGTAATCTTCTAGATCATTTGATTAATTTACCTTGGAAAATGAAGCAACACAACAATTAAGGCTATAAAAAACCCCGTAAATTACTTCTTGTAACGATCCTTTTTTGGGGCAATCTTTTAGAACTGCAAAGGTTGAATTAATAAAATTTAATTAATCAAAATATGTGTCGAGGTATATAACAACAATAAAACTGGTTTTATTTCCGCTTAATTGAAATTCAACAATTAATCCTCTTCCAGTCAAAACAAATTACTCTTGTTGCTTCACAGAATCTGAAGCTTTTCCTTTTTAATAAGCTCCAACTGCAACGGAAGAGATTACAATGGATTTGCTAGATGTGTCCCTCAGACGAGACGCCTACTTCATTGCGTCGTCAATCACAATTTAAAAGCAATAATGTACGTGTTGCTTACGCACACGGCTCGAACGAAAAAGTCTTTGAAAAAAATTGTTGAGCTTGCCAAACCAGCACAGCCTGGCACTTCCCTAGGCAGGAAAAATTATAAGGTATCTGGTTTATATTTGCATCAAATGCAAATGACGCCAGATAATTATAATACTCTTCTTGCATACTTGAAAAATCTTAGATTGTGCGTGCATGCTTCGTTCTTGGTATCGCGGTCAAGTTGTTTTTAAACCCATTCCTTTGTTACCATGACTCCCAAATATACATAGAAAGAAATTTCATCGTCTGTACCCTCTGATTTTCAAACAAGATAAATAGTATAATTTATACAGCTATTAAAACTGCATTATTGTTATTTTTTCTGCCGGTTCGTGCCACATGACCGATTCTTTACTAAGTTTAATTAGAAAATAATAGCGTTGACAAAAATTTTGTAATTAGATTCTCTTTGTGCTATTTAATACCAGGAACGAGCTGTGTTAAGTGCTTGTTTATTGGCAAATAATTTTTGCATCAACGCACAAGCCAGTGTATTGTGTTCATCTATAATAAAATTAATCTGACTGAAATGGTGTGAAACAAGAGTAAGGCGTCAGTGGATAGAAAATTTGAAACTTTAAAAATAGTGAGGTCTATGCACCGTTATTTATGCATATTTGTATGTCTACACCAGGCCTGCTCTTAACGATTTATCCACCCAGAATATCAAGAGACTATTAATTAAATTATAAATTGAATTACAAATTAAATGGCCCACATATTGATTTCATTAAGAACTGACGCTCCCTATGTGTCGTTCGGATATAAATCATCTTGAATTAAATGTATAATCGTATTAGAAATTGTGACCAGTTTTTGTTGTGAACTTTTAGGTAGAGCAGGTGTTGTTCTAATATCTGACCAGATAGAATTGGGGGTTAAGTTGTCGAGATTTGTCAGTAAAATATGTCATTTGTTTGATTCAGTACTCGACAAATATAATCGGTAGGTTCTCTATTTCGCCGTTTTTATTTCATTCTCTTAGGTGTTATCCCATTATTAGATTATCGGTCATATTGCGATCGCCTCTTATCATGATTTATGTCCTGGTTTATTCTCTCTGTTATTAAACCTGGAACTTTCAATTTCTGCTACAGTTGGAGGAAGTCCAATTAAGTTTTGTTTTCTCTGAAACTTCACGTATGTCTACTACAATATTTGATATAACTTCGTATGTGGCATATTAAAAGAAAGCAATCCGAACTAGTCTGTGAGCGTCATGTTAAATGAAGATAGTATAATTTGCATCAAGGTAAAGGAACTGTTTTGATGATGCCGCGCGTTGCCTTGTTGCCACGGACCAGATGCGCCTACAAACCGTAAATAAATAATTCAAAGGTTTTCGTTCGCTACGCAATAAGTGTACAATATTTGGGTAAAGTTCATCTAAAAATATATACTCCTCGCCACGCCATTCCCTCGTCGCGAGATTTCTTCCTTTGTGCTCGTCTGCTGCAATAAACGTTCTTCGGGATGACTAGGCATTCAAAACTGCTTCAACCGGCCAGACGTTTCTTAAATTGTGAATAGCGGAAATTAATAATACTTAAAAGAATTTTCCTCGGTGTTGCCGTCTCTATAACATGGTTGTATAAGCCACATCCTACTTAACGAAGTCTTACTGCTATAGACATGAAAACTATATAGTCTGGAGTCTAGACTGAATTACATGCGCTAAAGTTTACACGTCCATATCCAGTAATAGTTGTAAATTTATAATTTCTTTGCTTTTAATGGTTCTAAAGCAGAAAATTTAAAAACGTATGATATGTCCTTATTTCTACTGCTTATAATAAAGAACCACTTAGATGGAAAAGTAGCTTGCCACATCAAAAACTATAGTCTAATTTATAGAATGAAATGTTTTCTGAAACGGGATTCTTGCATCTGGCACAAGTGCCCAAGTATTGATTTAAAGATACAAAATCCTTTGTTAATATTTTGGCCCATTCATTCAGTCAGTACATTTACATACCTTACAGTCCCGCCTATATTTATTTAAACAATTACCAGCATGTAAAAGGTCCCCGGGCAAAGTTAAACGTCGTACTTGTTTATTATGTATTTATTTAACTCATTCTAAATTTTTATGACTCGCAATATTTAAATCCAGCGTCGTGATGCTGACTATAATTATAATGTCCTACAAATTTTGCTATTTTTCAGGTCATGGCCTCGACCAATGGCTTTTGGCAATTCAAAAATGGGGCTTATGAATGTAGGTCTTTGCAAATTCGTCATCAGAATTTGCACTATTGACAATCATATTTTTGTACGCCACTTGCCTACGGTAAAAGTGTCAATCAAATGCGTAAATTAACCTGCATATACAATCAATTAGTTGGCGGAAACACTTTGTAAAAAATTCATGAAATACAAGCATTGGCTCGCAGCTACGCTTGCCTGCTCTTTAGTATTTGCCCTTTCGCAACAGTATTGGCCAGTAAAGTGCATTATGCAATATGCCCCCGTCATATTATCATCGGTCGGTTAGCAAACGCTTAACCATTGATGTATATGTGAATTTAACATCATACGCGCCATCTATTCATTGTGAATTAAATTGGAAAATGATTGAGGCCAATGTAGCTGTTTGAGGAAATAATTACCAAGTTAGACGATTTCCCTCCTGCTATTTACGTTTAGTAGTACATTTTATCTCTGAAAATATTTTTCGCAGCATTAATACGAACGTTGAAGCTCAAGTTCCAACAATAATACCATAAAATTGTGCGTTACCAATTTGATAACTTCATACACTGGGTAAGAGATTTGTTCATAAGAATGAAGAAGTAGTTTTTTTAATCATTAATTTTTTTAAATAGTACACCACTTTATTTTAAGCCATTAATGCTGTCTTGGCTAAAATCGTGGTATTAGTTATTCCATTGTTGCATATCTGACATTCGTAATACTATCAGTTTGAGTTATTTGGTGAAATAGTACAGTTGCTGGCAGGCTAAGTGAATTGTGGAAATTAAACTAATAATAGATTGCCCAAAAAGATGTTCCTGGAATGATCTCTATGCTAAATCAATTACAATTGTTTTACAAGTTCCGGCTGCAACACAGCATCAATATTATTGATTTTAGAGGCAATATGTTTTCTTCTAAGTATAAAATGAATCCGTTCCAAAATTTATAACGCAACATTTTCTTGAAAATATGCGTAGCCAAGTAGTAAAATGTCATAGTCAACTTGTGTAGATTTTTCCTCTGTAACACTATATTATTGAAATAAATGGCGGCGAAAGGAATGCATTCTACAAATGACGAAGCGAATTTAATGAAAAGATTTTCCGGAATGATGAGCATATACTTATAACCGTGACTGTTAAGTTAATTATTTACCAGGTAGCTTAATAAATAACTCTCAAACATAATTATTTCAGCAACACCATTGATTTTACAATTTTGGAGGCTCTGTTACAATAAATATTCTTCCAAAACCCATAGATTAATTTCAGTATTATAGTGAATTTACCAGCGATTTGCCGCATAGCAATAAAATTCGATTTCGCCGCAATTCCAATTAAATACAAATCCGTTGGAATAGATCCCAGAGTTCAATCAAAATAAAACGAGCGGGCACGTGGAAGCTTGTGCATGCGACTATGGACCAGTTACGGGGGTAGCAGCAGCTACGGGTATTCAGGAGCGCTCTCCAGAGGCCAAGGACGTTTGAGGTCACATCTGGGGATGATTTGAGAGGAACGAAGCTCAATATTATTGTGAAGTGATCAGGAAGGACAACTCGACCTTTAAGCGCTGCTCCTAAGGATGCAGGGCATCCTTGAGAGGTTCCTGGCCCACGTGGTGACCTTGGCAAAAGAAAACATTGATCGATATAACCAACCACCTCCTCGATTTGGAAGTCTACGTCATAGGCTTCAGGGATGCTATAGACTTGCGGGGGATAAAAGCTTTAGGTGGGAGGTTATATACTGCACAGTTATATACTTCACAGATATATGCGTGAGTGTATTTGCTGAACCTTATGTACTTGTGGAATGTTTGAGGAGCTGCAGAGGGAATGACTCGGTTTTTTGGGGGGAGGGGGGCTCTATGCTAAAAGTATGTCTGAGGGTAAAGGAGGGCTTATATACCCGGACTATATATCTAAGGGTATATATTTAAGGGTTATGTGTTCACAGGGTGGTGTGATGTACGCTGTTTTTCAGAGTGGCCTTGTAAGAAGGGCTTTTAGCACTTGATGGCGGAAACTAACCTTGCGTAATAAAATTTCCCTGTTGCTATCTCGGGTCTGCCGCCTACACCCAAGGAAACATTTTATTATTTATCATGGTATAAAATTTTTAATGTACGATAAGGCAGCAGGTAAAGGCTCTTTCGCATTAAATTCCCTCTTGGAAATTTTATGGGTGCCTGGTTTATTATTAAGTTTAATGGAATTATAATTTAGGTTTTAATGGAATAGTAAATTATTCGTAAAGAAATTAACCGTTCTTCTCGTAAAAATAGCACTTTTAAACCATTTTACCAGCCACTTATACTCTCGAGCACATATCTACTCTCAATGTTTATGGCCTATGATAAAATTAATTCTATAAACATTAGGTAGAGGAGGTGCGTAACGCGGTGAGTAACATACTCTCACTTGATTTCTATTTATTTTCTTCTATTATCGAGTAACTAATTCATGCCTATTGCTGTAACTAATGTGTGCAATAATTTGCTAAACAATTTGTTGCTGCATTACAAAATATTTGCTTGCCTTCTATTGATTTTACTTCGTCCGGAGAATGAACGCAGCTTTTAAATGTTTTTATAAGGCGCTCAAAAAGTAAAATTGTAAATAAAGGGACCATTTTCTTTTTGCAAATTTACTTTTTATACAGTCGAAATTCAAATCTGTCCTTTTGAACAAGATAACTCATAGATACTTTTATAATGATATTTCTTAATATCTCTTCGCGATGCGATGCTAATAATGTTAGCCATGTAAAAAGAGGCGGTTTCCTTGGAGAAATTGTTATTGATAAGTTCATTATAATTTTATAGCTCATTATGGCTCATAATAAATTGCAGGCCCTCGTAAAAATATTATAATTTGGCTAGCAAGACATAGCACTAAGGATTTTGAAACTCCTCTGAAAGTTTCAAATGACATACTAAGTGTTTATTTTAATAATATTTACATAGAGACTATAATTCATTTATTATGGGTCTTTGATTGGGTTTTATATGTAGTATCACTACAAAAATACAATATTACAAAAATAATAAACTATTTTAAGCGGCTACCTAATGGTTTTTGTTTGTAAGTCAAATTATGTCACTGCCTTTTCGTTGATTAAATTTTGTTTTGAAAAACTAGAAAAATGCTTCACGATATTATCTGACCCTATGTATATTGTCCAAGTATTGAGCAGTTTAAAAAAAAGTATCTTGGTTTATGGATAAATGCGATTTTTTAATATTAATAATAATTTTATTTGGATTTTACAATTTATAAACCAGCACTTTCAAGTTGAGTGATAATCATAAACAAAATCTGAAATTAGCTTAATTTGGCGAAATACTCGTAGTTTTTCAACAAATTTTCAGCATTAGCTTCATTTATGAGGCAAATCGCTCATTTTGGAGTGTCTCAGATTTTTAATTTGCACGTCGAGTCTTTCTAGTAAGGGACTCTTGCAAATGTGTTTGTTTATTAACATGTTTTGCTAATGGTGTCTCTCTGATTTGTGTTGATTTAGTCTTGCTGACAGAGGAGTGGATCCTGCATAATTTTTATTATGTTTGCTACAATCTTTCTATGTACTGCATTATTGATGTCGTTTTTATTGATTTTACTGTTTGTTTGACAGTAATAAACTTTTGTTTGAAATGCTAAATGATTTTATTATATTCAAATTAACTAGATTTCTCTTATTAATATGTGTTGAAAAAAAAATATTTCGAGCTAATAATATTTGTTTACAGGGATTTATAATTAGTATTTTAATATATTATTGGTAATTGTATTTAAAGTGAACAAGAAAATGTTGCAAATGTTTGACAAGGTGATAATCTGGACTATACGGCTATGCGATATAACCTCCTGTTCAAGCTCTCACAATTTCTGACGTGTCTATTATGATGTGCGGGGCCTGGCGTTGTCGTGATAAAACATAATACCGTTTCTATTGGCCAAATATAGACACTTCTCGTCATCGCCTGCTTCAATCTGGTCAGCTGCTGACAGTATAGTTCCTAATTAAATGATTTTCCCTATAGAAGCAGATGATAGTGACGGTATCCTTTCCAAGTCCACCAATCACATTGTAAAACCTTCTTGGTCGCTAATTCTCAGTTGGCGACTGTTTGGGCCAGCATACTGCGCTTGACTCACGATCTTTTTTTGTTCTTTAGTCCTCAAACACCAATCGACAAACTACAGCAACAATAATGACGGAGATAACATAGAACTCGTTAAGTTGAAATTTTGCATAAATTGAAAATAAATTACAAGTGACATTTAGCTTTGCAGTTGTCGTTGAATGGTTGAGCAGGAAGACAAGATTTTAATACATAACTACTCCTCCATTATCCAAATTACATATATTGGCGAAGTTGACATCCAAAGAGTGCCTCAACATCTCTTTATATACATGTGCATGGGTTGCTGGCCTCACAGCAACCATAGTAATGATATATTGAACCATCAGCATAATGTACGCTTCCATTAATATTACATTAATATAGCCACAAGGAAGTAGATTAAATATTTTTACACGTTTCGCAAAACATCACTTCAAGCACGCAAGCGAGTTCTTCGAACTTCTATCTGCCATTAATTTTTTAGCAGCATTCGGCAATAAACAGAGTTTCATCGATACCATTACACTCGAACGTAATGCATTCAAAACGCGGCTATTATTTTATATTCATTTAATTAATCTCCAATCGCAAGAAAATCTAAAAATATGCGAGGACGTGGCGCCATGCTTAATAAAATATATTTATGGCGCGACTCCGTGGTCTAGACATCCCCATGAAATTAACAACCTAGATATTACGGCCTTCATTGTTCGTCAAGCTATGCAAGGGGGTGAAAGTAGGGCTCTGTTTAAAGAAAGGGCAATGTCCGCGTCTAGGCGCTTGGCGCCTCCACATGGAACTACCCCTTCGTGACTGTACAAACTTCCCTATTACCTCTCCGTCTGTTCGTTACCTCTTCAATCCCCATAGCATTCCCAACCACCCATTGTCGGTTCAACTCCGCAGTGCCCGTACAAATCCCCATCGCCGCTGCAACTTCCCATTGCCGCGAACCCCTTGGAGCTGTTTCAACCCCACGTTTCGTTCAAATTCTCCATTGCCTCTCTAATACTTCCACGGACGCCCCATTACCTCAACGAACACCCTATTACCTGCACGATTGAGCTACTTGCGCGATTGTCAAGTTGCTAGTTTACATGACTTTTAAGCCAATGTAGAGCAGGTTTTATTTGTGTTCGGTGCGAAAGTAGAGCCACTTTTGTGTAGAGAAAGGAAGATCAAAGGTGAGCTTTTAAAAGTTCTTTTTTGCACTTCCGCCTTTTGATAGCGTTAATACTTCAGTAAATAGGAGATCGCTTAAGTAATTAGGGCGATGCTTTTCACGTTTAGACCTTGCTTTTAACATTAGGACAAAAATGTTAACATCAGGAGAAGGCTTTACTAATCTGACACCGCTTCTTGCTTAGGACAGTGCTTACATTGCTTTAGACGCTAATGTGTTACAATCGTTAACACTTCAAACATAATAGAAAAGGCTTCAATTGGTGGACGCAGGTCTGGTAAAGAGAACGCCTCAATAATTAGGAGAAGCTTGCCGTAGTACGCTTATACAAAGAATGCGCTAATAAGTAGCACCTCTTTTGTAAGAGTACCCCCATGACAAACTGTGTGTCTATTAGTTTATTAAACGCCTACCTCTCCATTGACTAATGGTACATTTTAAATGAATCGCATCACTCTTGCATAAAATACATCCTTTGTTAGATCATGAATTTGCTAAATGACACCTCGATTCTAATTTCCTTCATCCTTGAATGTTCCTCAGACGAATAAAGGTTAGATTCGTGCGAATAAAAACGTGTTGTGCATACAATTTCGCGATTTGAAATATAACTTATTTAATCAAACTTGTATTAAACATTTTCATTTCTGCACAAAAGAAAAACATCAACAAGTAGAGCATTAGGAAATAATGTAACAATGGATTCGAATATGCATATCAAACGGCACACATAAATTTTATTCATGCTCTACGGCTTGCAAATAGCACTAATAGAATAATATTTTTTGTTAATATTGTTACATTTTTGCGTTTTTGTTTGCTTTTAAAGCTATAATTGTCTTGCCACAATTTTCATGTAATTATCTCAGGCAACGTAGGAGATAAAAAACCTTGGAAGAAAGTTCATTGAAAACTAGAAATGTAGCAATTAAAAAGTGTTTTAAATACTCTATACTAGAAAATTAATCTAGGCTAGTGCTGCTTAGTAATGACAGTTATGTCTTAGTAAAAACAAAATTATACACAATTAGGAGGATTGATGCTAATACGCAGGCCGCGGCTGTGAAAACTGAAACCGGACTTTCAGAGGATTACAAAAATTGCGCAATCCGCCATCATAAGTAAGGATTTGACTTCGTAATAAGCAAATATAATTTTCAAAAGGAAATAGTATCATTCATGCTTATTTACTTCCAAAAATAGACTTAGAAACCCATAACACAGTGCTGGTAATCGAGGGTCCTGCTGAATGGTCACCGTAAACGTCGCGTTTGTGCTGGTAATTTATTTATTTAAACCTCTTGTAATCGTCTCCATACTAATATGGTGTTTACAGATTATTATGATTTGTGTTGGATGGATGCACGTGCATTGACTTTGCGTGTGTGGTGTGTTGTTGGACGGTTGGATGGCTACAATCTTGCCCATTCTGGAAGAGAAAGCAAAGACGGAACGAACCATTGTGGGCGCAGCGAATTACAATGTTAAACACCACCCTAACGCTATTCTTGTTGGGACTCTTTTAAAAAACGCGGATATTAATAGATGGAATTTCAGAAATTCACAAGTTGCAATTCATACTTATAATAGGAAACGTGAGATTAAGCAAAATAAATGGCTAAACCGGACTTGTAACTTCACTTTTTTAATTTGTTTGGGAGTTTGCACGCTTGCCTGAATTTGGATTAATGTCCTAGAAGTTTTTAAAGCAAGCGACCCGTTTGCTGGACGTTTTCGACAATTATTCATAGTTAATACATAAACGTCCGTAATGACTTCCTTTACAGATATTTCGTAACAACCTTTCCATATGTATAAGCGCTTAATAACATAATGGTAGTTGCATTATGTTTCGGAGTGTAATGCATATATCCTCGCCAGCCTGATAACAGTCATTCACCTATGTTAACTGTAAACTTATTAATATTTATACGAATATTTTAAACTGACAGCCATCTAGTGCAAATGCCCAAACTTGTTCGCCAGTTCTTGACCTTTGCTTGTCGGTGTCAAACTTTCAACCAAAAAATCCAGGTGTTAGTAAATGCAATTTTTTCTTATACTATAAACGGCTGCTTTCGAGCGGCTCTGACAGCTTTTCTAAAGTACGATAGCTTCTAAAGCCGCTACAGGAACTCCAATGAAGGATCTACGAATTCATAATCAAAGCAATGGCGAAATGTGCATAGATAATGATTCCATGAACTCATCATGTGAGGTCAGTTCTTTGCCTTACGGGGCAATACAAAACATATATAAATCATTCAAACTGTCAGGGAGTACTTTGCATGTTTCATTAGATTGCTGTCTAATATCTTATTCATTCAAATATTTGTATAGAGGCTTTGAGTAGGAAATTTATTTATTTTTGCACCAACTTGTGGTATTTGGCGGTAAACATGGATTCTGTTAATCCAGGCACCAGCCTTGAGTAACTTTCCTGTTGCATTTGCGGCAGCAAAATTATTACCGATGAACTCTAGCTACACGTTAATTGGGGAGTAATTAAAATGATCTGCGACTCCGATTTCTTCTCTCCGAGCTATTTTAAAGAAAGCCGGTAGTAACTTTTTACTGCGCACTTCAAACCGTTATCATTTGTACTGCACATCAACTACTGAATATTTTTATTAATGCATTTAACTGTGAGCTTTCACTATATTCTTTTGACTTATAAATAAAGAAAATTCATATTTGAATACATTTAAATCCACATCTCGTAATACCACTGTATCTAGTTAATTTAAAGAAGCCAATTGATATTCATATGCCAACTTAAGACCACTTCAGCACTATGCATTCATGGTATAGTACTGAACTATATCAAGATTTTTTCGTTACGGAAAGGAAAAAGAACATTTCAGCAGGTTCAAAACCAACCTCACACAGTAAAACTGTATCGTGAACATCCAAAAATGCTGACTTGAGTATCCATATCTTACCATAAGACCACTTATAGCGCCATGCATTCTATACGAGTATGTGAAGTGTGTTCACGTTTTATGAATCGGTGACGCTACAAATGCATATACCTCCGCCAAAACTGGTCGACGCGAGCGGACGCCTACATCTTGAGGACAACCGTTTATTCCCGACTGCTAAATATTGAAATGCTTCGGCCTTAGTCTCCGATATATTACGCGAGTGAGGTGATCTTAAAATTGGCGAAACTGTTTTAGCGGGAAATCGTCGCGGAAAATTAGCCACCACGCCGATCTACGTCTCAGAAGGTTATTTCGTGTCCCAAGAAGACACAGACAATGACCAAGACAGGTATGATGGAGTTGTGACGATGCTTTTTAGGAATCCGCTGCTAAATCATTTTTTTTTGAAACAACTGCTTTTGTCGAGCATTTATTTTAAAAGATTACGCCGCCACGTGACCAATGCGCTGCCAAATTTTCTGTCGGAACGAATAAGGCAGGGTTTCCTCAAACATTGTTCCTCGAGGAAATATTCTAGATCTTTGTTATTTACCGTTGTTCTCTTCGCAGTCTCAGACTTTTAAATCATGTTTCACATGTTAATTCCGTTTTCCTTGTTTGCCCTGCTTCACATATTTAATACTCACATTTGGGCTCTGTTTTACTTTGCTTCATTTGTTCAGCGACACTTCATTTTTATGTTTGTTTCATTTTAGTTTTGCGAAAAGATACATTTGTTCATTGTTTCTGAATTAACGCTTGCATTTGGCCTCCATTACTATTCAAAGAACCATTAAATCGATTTTTTAACTGCAAGCGCTAATGACCCCTTAACTGTTTGTTTTGCATAGCAGTACTTTTATATAACATTAATTTAATGTTCGTAGTCAAAGTGCAAAGGAAGCTTGCGTGACTAGTAATCACTAAATTTGAAAAAATGACAAGATTGTAGGTTAATAGAAAAGAGAAAGATGCGCCAACCCAGCTACAAAGCAATTGCAAAATAACAGTTACTTCGTTACTCATTATTGCAACATAATTCTCGCTTACGGTTAGTATTATTTTAATATTAGCCATTCAATTCATAATAGGTGTTGATTACTGCAGACTCGGCTTATGCTAGTAATATATTTATTATATATCTGACTGTAGTATCTGGTTTGCTGCATTTCCTTTTCCAATATTCTAAATTAAAACTATTGTTAATGACATGATTGCAATTACGTAGGCCACAAAACATTGTAGTAGCAAAATTATTATTAATATATGTATATGTATATATATATATATATATATATTAAATTATATTTCTTTATGCATGTATTTTTATATATATTTAAGGTTTTTTATAGCAAGGTTCCAAATTCAGGCTTGAATGAGCAGAAAATGTAGCGAGGTTTCGCGATCGACGAATATTTAACTGTATAAATTTAAGGTGCTTACCAATTCGTTGTTAAATAGTTTTGGTAATATTACTGGAAGAAAAACAGGGATTGTTACATTTTGCATAGAACCCACAATGTATGTACAAAATCACTAAAATTTTACTTTGAAAAAACGGTCTGGACGTAATTTATGACCATACTCGCAATTCCATACAATGAGTGGACAAAGGATATGCCAGTACGCTATTATTTAAATTAAAGGTCCGGTTATACGAGTACTCTATATTTATATTCTTCTAAGATGCGGCTTGGGCGAAAGTTATGCCAGTATATTTCACATAATGAGTCTGGACTCGGGTGATGTCAGAAATCGGTGTTTAACACTTTGAGAGGCGAGAGTCAATAAATTTTCGGAAGCGCATTGTGGAAAAAAGATATCCAAATTGCCAAAGAAATGGCAGTCAGTGGGGGCTATGTGGTGCATATGGAAAATAATAAATGGTTCCAATTCCAGATCTTGTGGTTTTGTTAAAATAATTTGTGCAGCGCATCGTCTAGCTTTATCGTGGAGTAAGATAGGAGCCGATCTGTTTTATTCAGTATGTTTGTGGGGTGACCAATATACCAGGATTTAAGTATTCATAATAGATCACAGCTAATCAAGAGCACATAGCAGAAAGTTGTGGTGATTCATCCATGTCCAAATACTGTGCTGAATGTTAGCGATTGTCGTATTAAATCAATTTTTCTAACCACAAATAATGACGCGATTTAAAAATGGATCAGACTTAAGGCGATAAAGCAACATTAAACATTCCTACAAACGACGTTATTTAGTTCACGTGGAACCTACTTATTCAACTTTATTTTCTGACTGAATCAAATAAGTCAGTATTGTTTCTTAGCTAACACCAAACTTGAACGATAATTCAGAGTAGCTCTGAAATAGGTCGAACTCAACGGTGATTTTTGGTATTATTGAATTTTGACGATCGGGTGGATCATTTGTGATACCAAAAAACGTTGCGAAATTTGCAGAACCAATTTTAAACTGGCAGCTTTGTGGACACTAGATCTCAATACATTATTGATATTTCATACAATATACGAGCACGTATTTCCATACTTTACAGAAGTACGAACTGGCATCTTATCTATTTTCTACAAGACTAATTTTTAAAAAAAGTTCTAATTTTTAAAGCCTACAGCAATGTTTTTGCTCAGGTGAGATCTGTCAAAAAAATGATCAAATATCAAGTCAAAATCAAATAATCACCAACTCAAGCAGGCAGTGTTGTTAGCTACAAATTTCATCTTTGCGAACTTGTTGTTTCTTATTTTCGAAAAGGCTGGAGAACAAAATCGTTTATCTTAGGTTTGAAACTCTTGGAAATCAAGTTTCAGTTATCCACTTTAAGTTTTGCTATCCGAAACTACTTTATTGTTTATTCCGACTACTTTTAGAAGTTAAAAGCAGAGTTCAATTGAAAAAGTCTTGATATTTAAGTACATTTATCGCAAATAGACAGCAAGTGTCTCCCTGTATGATTTCTTTTGTGGCACTGGAGGTTAGTTTCTGCTATCCAAAATTAGTGCAACACTTTGTTATTAACAATGAAAAAATTCTAATATGGTGGAAATGGGGCCAAAGACAAATACCCCCACCAAATGTACAGTATTACCAAGTAGGTAAAAATAGACGGACGTTTGACTGATGTGACTAATCGGTCATTTTAATGTCGTTTCGAAGACATGACCGAACAATCTCTTATCAGAAAATCTATGTACATTACGGAACATAAGCCAATATATCCTGAGAAAACAAATATTGACATTCAAACCGACGGAATATTTTCCCTCGATTATTTTGACGCGGATAATAAAGGACGCTTTATCTTGCCATCAAAGTATCAAGATTTCTTTACAAGTAGCATATAATGTGTTTTAAATTTAAACATAACATTTATTTTATTGTCAAATTTAACGCATTTTTTCTTTGCAGTCTCAGCGAATGCTACTTCGCGGGGAAGGGCGCCGCGCTGGTTTTACCTGCGGCGGACGCCCAAAAGTCGGGGGGCAGCGGTGGCAGCAGCCGGCGGACAGGATCTTCTTCGAACGGCACCAATATACAAAAGCACCTCCAGTCGATGTTTTACCTCCTTCGACCCGAGGAAACCCTCAAAATGGTAAGCACTAATTACGATTAGCTTGAAAATGTAGTTTTGCACATCCTAAGGCGAGCAAATAAATATAAATAAAATTGCCAAACCATTAAGTAGCCTGTACATGCAGCTTAGTCTGTAAAATATTTTCAAAAAAGGATTTACTTGAATCAAATTACGCTTTATGGGTCATTCGGAAATTATGGGAAACTACAGACGCAGCTTGATATCTTGAGATCGGTAGTTAATCCTATTTTTAACCACACGCTCATCAAAGTACCAGATTAAAGCATTACTAAGGCTAAATGGACAAGGTTTAATACTAACATTTTGTAGGCCATAAAAATTTAAGTAACCAAAATAAAATGATGGTTTTATCATCAATAAATTCAAAATGAATACCGCCAGCTGCGGAGTTCCTCCTCATCGCAGGGCACCAGGATGATTTCGTAACGCGATTTTTTAAATTTAAATTAAAATTTCTTTGTGATAACTTTTAATGTAGCTACATCATTTCTGTTGCCGTAGACCGTTCTTGCAATTTCACAATTACATTTTTATACCTTGTCAAAGTGTTCTCTTTTTATGCATTTACGATTACTCCTTTTTATATCGCACCTTGTAGCAAACGGCATTTTTACGTAACCGATCCCACTTCGGAGGAAATAATAATTAAATGAAATCTGGTTCGTGTAGAATTTCGCTCCGCTTCAGTAAGTTCTCGTTTATTTTTGACAGGGAAAAAATTTAATTACTTGCATAAAAGCATGCTTTATAAATATTTTCAAGATTTATAAGTGCGGGGCTTTTGTATTAAAAATGAATCGTGAAAGCTCTCAGATTTAGCAACCGGTAGTTTTTCTCGATTGTAATGCCTTTGCGTTCACGTTTTCTAGAAAGGTCAAATTATACACCTGAGCATACACCTGGACGCTCTTACGCTTCATTTGAGCCGCTACTTTAACGAAAAAATTTAATTATACATGCCAGACATGCGAGTATTTTATTTGGAATTGTTTGTTCTGGTGTCTGTGAATCATACGTTTGATATTGCGCATTAATTACCACAGTGTAGCTGCATTTTTGGAATCATGACCCTCTACCAGTACATTCCATTTATCCCAATCATTCTACTGTACCCTAAATATTGAGGAAGCGTATAACATTTGCCCATAATAATAATCGCGATGTTTTTTGTCAAAGAGTGCATTATTGCCACAAAATGCTGCTTATTTATATTTTATATTTCTGTTTAAAATATTTAAGTTTTTGTTGAAATTTGTTGAGTTTTCACATAGAAATAAATAATGTTTCGAATAGATATTTCGAGTGTCCTCGTTTGCCGTATGTATTGATAATGAAGAGGTCGTCAACCGGAGTATTATTCCAAACCAATTAAAGTGCAATGCTTTAGAATATAATGCGGCGATTTGACCTGTCTGCCATTTCAATTATTCGAAATATCCCGCAATAAATTTATCTAACGCATAAAGTACAATAATCTGACGTTTGGTGTCCTACTTTCGCGAAATGTGAAAAAAATTAATAGTACAATCATGCCGCTGTTGCGTTGCGTCACGTCCAAATCAAACACAATTCCACATTTTATTGACAAGTTTTGCTGGCACATTTCCACTCTCATGCGACCCTCAGCTACGGCGACCATTTGTAGCTCGAGCGATTTTCATGATGAAAATTCTTTAATGGATTATTTCACTGGCAGCCTTCAGGGCCATCACCATAGAATTTTCTTCAAAGAAGCTTTAATACAGAATTTGCCAACAATTTCGCAGAAAGAATTTAAGTAAGGCCGCTGAAAAGGTCAATTTTGAAAATGCAGCCCCTAGAACTTCCAAGTAAAATGCAGCAAATAATTCGAATTTATGTACAAAGCCACGCAGTATCCCGGATGAGCGCTTTGCGTAAAATATTATTTAAAATATGCTAACTTCCTAATAAAACGAGCAATATTTTTCGCGAGTTTCAGATTTGATTTATTCAACAGGTGCATCCTTGCCACCAACAATGATGAACTTCTGTTGGTTGGTGTAGTGTTACTAGTAATTTAATCATCACACCTTTATAGCATCTGATTTTGGTCACAAGCTCATTGAATTTTACCATTATAGCCGTGCTCTGGCTGGCTTAATAGATGTGATATCCGAGCTGTTGTTGCCGCGATTCCACGCAATAAATCAGAATTAATGCAATCCCTCATATGCATGTTTATAACGTAATTTCGAAGATTTATTTCGGTCCTTATAAACTCAACAAAGGCGGACGTACAAATAGCTGGCATTAAGCTGATGTTCCTCAAGTGGTGCTGAATCTCGAGAAGTGTTGAATCACAAGCAGCGTTAGATCACGAGCAGTGTTATACCTTGTGCCGAACGCTTACGCAGAGTAGACAAAAGCTAATCTACATATTTATTGTGACGACAAGCGTTATTTTAACAATAACATACAACATGTACTTACATAGTCCAGTTGGATTCAGAGTCGGTTGTATGTACGAACGTATGGTACAATAAACAATATAAATGTAGCGGTTGCTCTCTGTGTGTCTATAAGTACAATTACATTATTCGTAGAAACGCCCGCATGCCACTATAATATGTTTTGTTGCATTTGTTATTGAAATTACAGCAACTGGCAGCGTTTCAAATGAGATATTATCATCGATTTGCATGAGAATGACAGGGCATTGTTGTTTCAATTTATACGAAGCATTCTTTTGGTTTATCTAAATCCTTCAATGTAATGGCCTAATTAATCGCAAAGTTACTTTAATACACGGCGGTTTTTAACTTCTATTTTGATACGACAACTAGTTTTACTTTCGTTCTTTGGAACGCTTTTGTTGCTATAGATATTAGAACAGATTATGCGCTGTGAGTGACACGCCAAAGAAATCTTATTTTACACCTTAGAAAATACTCCCTAAATTCAGCGTTTAAAATTCCATCACAGTTCCATCTAGTTCTTAGTTGATCGCAGATAGATATATTAGATAACCAGCAAAAATCTAGTACAATCGATGTCAAATTGCTACGAAGACGTTTGCAGCAACTGCTCTGCAAGAAAATCAGATAAAAATTATTCCTAATGTGGCACCTCCAAGCGATTCCTTAATAAGGATATCACTTTCAGAACGTATTTATTATGTAATTTGTTCAATTTTCTTTGGCAATAAAATAGATTTTAATAGTGTTATTACTCCGGCTTGACGTTTCATATCTGCCTTGCCGACGTAGCTTTAAGAACGCAGGAAGTTGCACTGCCTTTAATGGAAAATTATTTTGCGCAGCAAACAAGTCCTGATTTAGTTGTTTTATTTCATAACGGTCGACCTATCCAAACTCATTTAGCTTGATTATACAGTTTGTTACACCTTTCACTGTCATTATATATTAATATTTTTTCGGTTGTTGATTTGAGTCGCAAGCGGTGAGGAACTTTGCTTTATTTTGGCTAGCGCGCCGTTGTTTTTTTACCCACCATCTTATCATAGATGGAAATCTACACCAATTAACTTTCCAAATTTCAAACGGCTAATTGATCCTATGATTGACAAGAACGGTTTCATGAAACGACCGATTTTATGTGCAACCGACGAACGGTTTAATCCAACGACGGAGAAATCGGGAGGGGTGTGAAAATAGGACCAACCGGATCGTATAATTAAATTTATATTTATTTATTTTAATCATTTTTAATAGTCCATAATTACTATCGTTGGCTGCGCCATGGAAACAGCGAGAAAACAAAGTAAATTGTATTAGCGGACCTATTTTCTATTTCTCACAGCGATTATTCTCTTCAAAGAAAATAAGTGCGTTTACTCGAAGTGCAATTTTTTTGTTTCTGGAATTCACAAACTGATTTTGCAGACTAAACATTTATTGGGTTGTTTGGAAAGTAATTTCGTTTTTTATTGGTGAAAATGAAACACGATTTTTTTATAGTGTATATACATTTTATTAAATGATATATTCTCCATTTTGGTCCAATACCTTTTGCCATCTTTCGGACAGGAGATTGATCCCACGCTCATAAAACTTCTGGTCTTTGCTGGCAAAAAACTGGTCCAAGGTGTACTTGACGTCCTG
>JAWQRO010000341.1:0-42411 GCA_033557835.1 Helochares maculicollis
TATATATATATATATAAACTGCAGGCAATTGTTCACAACTAAAATTTAGCGTAGAGCTATTGTGGCAAAATCACAACCATGTCAACTTTTTGCATATGTAGGACCAGAAATAGCTGTTTGTCTACATAATTTTGAAACTAGTTATTTAAATCAAGCTGGCGAGTTGATATTTCGTTCATACTTCAAATGTTACCAATAATTAATAGATACAACTTTTTATCACGATTGGAACACAAAATGAGCTATTTGTTGTCATTGTAAAATTTCTTAATAAGTAGGTCTTGGATTATTAAAATTTAAAAAAAATATAACAAATAGTTTGTGAAATTAAAGAGATTTAGAAGAAGCATGTTTATTTATTCTCAATTTTGTCTAGTATCTTAATGCTAAAAGAAATGGTTTGAAGAAAATATAAATATTACAAAAATATATTAATTTTGTTTTATCTTTGCATTTCTATTAGGTTGGTGCGTATGAAATGTAGGATTTTTGTGTGAATATATAAATCTGCACATCATTTTTCAAAAGCTGTGTATTCAATGAGAATATGCTCCATTCGCTTCAATATACTTTTCTCAGCAATACTTTCAAGTATAGAAGCCTGTTTAAAAAAAACTAATCTTTAGAATCAATTAACTCTGATATCCAATTTTTCAAACTGTCTTCAGTATCATACAACAGTTCTAAATGTTTCAAAACATGAAAGACCGTAGGAGAGAGATCTGGAAAATAGACTGGGTTATGCCAAACTTCATATTTCAATTCATGTAATTTCAGAATTGTTTTCTGCGATGTATGCTGTCGAGCATTGTCATGAAGAAGTAGTGGGCCATACCGATTAACAAGTGATGGTCATATAATTTTCAATTTATCATACATCTCATCAATGTAGTGGTAGCACTTTTCGGCTAAAATCGTCTCCCCAGATTGAAGGAATAAGTCATGAACTGCCCCAGTCCCATTCCATCAAACTGTGGATAAAATCTTTCGTAGATGAAGTGATGGTCTTGGAGTACCAGGTACTCAAGTTTAAAACTTCATTTTTTTATGAAAAATAGGCAATTATTTAAGAACAATGGTAAAACATTTTTTATTCAAACGAATAGGCCCTCGCTTTTTTCTGTTAGCGAAGAAATTGTTTCTTTGACCACTTTGGTTGAATGAGTGGGAACGTTGTTATGCTGCAGAATGACTTTGCTGTGTCTTCGAGCTCATTCTGGACATTTTTCGATAAATGTGTGGTTTAAATTAATCATTTGTTCTTGGTAGCAGACGGTATTCATTATTTCGCCGGGTTTGAGAAGCTTGTAGTACACTACTTCCTTCTGATCCCACCACACATACACAGCGTTGTCTTCCTCCCAAAACGATCCGGTTTTGTACTCGATGTTGATGGTTGTCCTGGCATTACATTTGGGATTCTAAAAATATATCCATTTTTCATCGCCAGTTTCAATCCGATCCAAAAAACCTTTCTTTTGTGGCGTAAATACAGCATTTTGCACACAGTTTTTCGTCTTTTCATCTGTCGTTCGTTCAGTTTGTGTGAAACCCATTTTACAACCTTTTGAATCTTCTCCATGGCTCTCAGGCAATCGAAAATGGCTTGCCGACATTCAACTGCTCCGCCATCATTTGTCGTGTTTGTATATCGTCTTTGTCCAGTAATTCTTTTAATTCAATGTCTTGAAACTTTTTTGGTCGATTTTCATGTTCTTTGTCAATAACATTGAAGTCGCCACTTTAGAAACGTTGAAACCAGCGTACACATGTCTTCACAGTTGGAGCAAGATCGCCATAAGTCTCTACAAGAATTCGATGACTTTCTGATGCCTTTCTCTTTTGATTGAACAAGAAAATCATTACACGCCGCAAATGCTCTTTACTTGGCTCAACATTCTACATGTTTAACACGAAAAAGAAATATGCTACTAACTCGTAAACAACTAAATGAATATGGCGTTTTGTAGTGGGTAATTTTACCATAAAAGTGGCGCTTTGTGTTCCAAAGTTTACTTCAATAGATTTCTAGCGCCATCTCTTAGTAACACAATGACATTTTAAACTTGCGCACCTGGTATAGGCACCAACTCCATCCCTATCAAGTCACCGAGCACACCTTTTTCTGTTGCCCCATTCTCCCATTTCTCATCACAGGTAATAATCTGATCGAAAAATGTCTCTCAATGTACTTGGGATAGTAACGATGAGCATACGTTCAACTGATGTTGCTTGGTCACTGCGTACAGTACTCACTTATCCATTATCGTCAGCTTGCCAATTTCAGAAAGATGTTGCAATATTGTTATTGACAATTCATCCTGGTAACCAGTTCTCTCGTAGATACAGTTGAATCCGCTTCAACCAAAGCCTTCAGAACATCATTTTTCACAGATGTTTTGGGTCTCCCACGCGGATCATTTTGTTGTGAAAAATCACCGGACCTAAATTTTTCAAACCAAAGCTGCACTCTTTGACCATTAACTTTATTCTCCCCAAATGCTTGGTTTATTTTGCGTGCAGCTTTTGCAGCATTTTTACAAAGCTTATACTCATAAAAAAAATTATACAAACATCGTTTCGATTCATACCAGTACAAAATTCAAACCAAATAACAGAAGGGAACACTTTCGAGCAAATTTCCTTTGTTGAAATGTGAGTCTGGCAATGGACAGTACGACTATAAACAAGGTTATGCAAAAAACAAAAGTGTAGTGAAAACAGGAAGGCAAAACTTCACACGTAAAAACTCCGACAATTCATATCAACTTAATACTTAATTCTTAGTAATATAATTTAAAAACAGGCTTTATTAGTGAAATGTTTATTATTTCATGTTAGTTGCATTGATTTTTCAATGCAACATGTGTGTAATTTTGAAACAGTGAAATCTATGTCATATTAAACCATCTAGTACTTTGTAATAAGACATTGCGAAAACAGTTTTGTAAGAATAATTTACAATACTGAAAGCAGACAGTAATGCTTTGTGTAGTTACTTTACAAACATACAGCAATGTGTTAAAATAAATAAAAGAAAAATTGTGTAAATGTTTTTAGCGACTCCTTCTATAGAGAGAAGCTAACTTTATAATTTAGATATTATTAATAAACATATCTCGCCGCAAAATGTCTATTTGTCACGCTTCATAAAATGCCAGAGGTACGGAAATTATTTTGACCATGGCAAAAGGGTGCATATAAACAAACGTATACCAAAATAGCGCATATATTTATAAACTAATGATTAAAAATGCATTTTAGTATGGCATGTCATAAAACAAGGTATTGTCCATAATCCCACATTACCTTGTTGGCAGTAATACCTAGTCCAATTATTTTTTATAATTTTCATATTTCTTGCTGCAATACACGACACACTATCTATATGGAACAGTTTTCTTTTCTATAGCTGACATGAATTCCATAAAGTGTCTTTCAGATAATTCTAGTGGTCTAGGTTGACATCTATGATGGCTTGAAACTGTTTATTAAAATATAGTAAATGTTTCAGTCAGTTCCTTCATCATCAAAATTTCAAATGATTTTTTCTTCTGTCGATTTTCGGGTATAATAAAAATACATTTCACACTGATACGTCTAACAAATGGAAATTTTTTTTTTCATGATTATTATGTCCCTTTTGCGTGGCTCGTGTATAATCATGGAGATACTGATCCAAGCCATCAACACCTCCTATAGTATCGTTATAAGCTTTAGGTTTTTTGATTATCTTACCGTTTTATCAAATTTGTTTATATTTTATTTCAAAGCTATGAATTGTGGAAAGAAAAAACATCTTATCTCTCTTGTCCTTCTATTTCATCACCATATCTTTGTTTCTAAAATACAATATGTTTTTGTTTTGCCAAGCAATCGGCCAACTGTGACGATGTGTAAAAAATATTGTCGTCAAGCAGTAACCCAATCCATTAAAGGATCGAGCAATTTTAGGCATCAATTATAAGAATGTCTTTACCAGTATAAATTATAGAGGTTTAGAAATAAATGGTGATAACTATTTCTGGAACAGATTAATTTGAATATTAGGTGTTGGAATTAATTCGTAGCTTTTGATGAGATGTGGCGTGGTTTTTACAGTGTTTTGTTTTTAGGTGCTGTTTTTACAACGCATCTTATTTTTAATTGTTAATAACAACAAATGGCAGCTATTTAATTATGTCGAAATTTATACCAAATAAAGTGTTTTTGAGGGGGATTTATTATATTATTTTAATATGAAGAAAAGTGCTGCAGAAAGTCATCGGATTTTAGTAGAAGTTTACGGTGAACATGCTTTAGCTGATCAAACGTGTCGGAAATGGTTTGCGCGTTTTAAGAGTTGTGATTTTGATTTAGACGACAAGAAACGACCTGGACAGCCAAAAAAATTTGAAGATAAAGAATTGGAGGATTTACTCGAAGAAAATTCATGTCAAACACTTCAAGAGTTGTCTACATCTTTGGAGGTTGATTTATCCACGGTAGGAAAACACCTTAATACTTTGGGAATGATCCAAAAGTAAGGAAATTGGGTCCCATATGAATTAAAACCGAGAGACATTGAAAGACGTTTTATGACCTGTGAACTTGCACGGTACAAAAGAAAAACTTTTCTACATCGTATTGTTACTGGCGATGAAAAATGGATATAATACGACAATCCGAAACGCAGAAGATCATGGGTTAAGCCCAGACAACCATCATCAGTGGCAAAACGCAATATTCATGAATCTAAGCTCCTCCTTTGTATTTGATGGGATCAACAAGGTGTGGAATATTATGAATTGTTAAAACCCGATGAAACCATCACTGGGGACCGCTACCGGTTACAATTGATGCGTTTGAGTCGTGCATTGAAGGAAAAAAGGCACGATAAAGTTATTTTACTGCACGATAATGCTCGACCTCACGTGGCAAAACCAGTGAAAACATACCTGGAAACATTGAAATGAGAAGTCTTAACCCACCCGCCATATTCTCCAGATATTGCCCCTTCGGATTACCACCTGTTTCGATCAATGGCTTATGGTTTATCAGGGGAAAAATTAACATCTTATGAGGATTGCCAAAATTAGATCGATTCATGGATTGCCTCCAAGGACGAAGAGTTTTTTCGACGGGGTATTCGACAGTTACCTGAAAAATGGGAAAAAGCAAGCGATGGGCAGTATTTTCAATAATGTAATTGTTTATTTTTATTGCAAATAAATCGATATTTTTTAATAAAAAAAAAACGCTACGAATTAATTCCAACACCTAATAGTTTCTGTTCATTGATCGAAGATTAGCCAAATCTTGTTCAATTTTGGATTAGGGTGTGTTGTAGTATTATAACTTTCATTGTCAACAAAATGTAGTTATTTCTTTATTTCACTGTATCTTTAATAGCTTAGGAGTTTTGAAGAAACAGGTGTCTCGAACATTTTCGAAGTTGTCCAATACATCCTTTCTAATGGCTTCTGAATTATTGCTTGAAGAATCTTGATAGCCAAAAAAATGTTTGAAGTTTTGCAGTTACTGGTAGTCATGTCGATGTTCCTGGTTGTTGCTGAACGTATTTGTTAATTAATATCCGGATTCACTGTTCAGGCCCATTTTTTGATAAATTCGCATATTCACATTGATCACTATAAGTATCGCTCATTTATCACCATATAATATTCAAAGCACTATGGCTGGGTGTGATGCTTGTTACACTTGCAAATGAATTAAAATGCGAAAGATGATCACAGTATAATCACAGCTATACTGTGTTCAAGCATATTTTGCCTTTGAAAGACAGGCTTTAGAACAGTCGGACTAAATATTTGCTTACTTAAAAATTTACCGACAAAAATATAGAAAATGAATCAGTCTACATCACCAGAATGTAACAACCACGACTGTTTTCTTAAGTGGTTAATAAACTTGATTGATAAAGTACTTGAATAATTTTTTTAATATATTTTTTTTGACACTATTTTATATAATTCTCCACTTTAATGGATTATATACTACTATGCAAACAGACCGCAATGTGTTAAAATATATAAAAGAAAACTTATGTGAAATGAGAATTACTCTAGCTGTTTTGTAATATGAAATCTAAAACATTGTCTATTTATTATTACAGTACAACCTCATTCCGAAAGCCGTACTCTCGCTTAAAGTTATTCAAGAGTTACCCATAATTGTCGTACTAATGTACCAATTGTACAAACAAAGCGTTCACCAAGATGTGAGCGACTTCATTCCCTTAATCATGAGTACTATCACGCTGCAACCTTCGCTTCAACAACGCCAAGCCGACACCTTCAACAAAGAGATATTTGTTGACTTCATGGGGGCACAAATTAAGACACTCAGCTTCCTAGCTTATATAATTAAAATTTACCAAGAAGTTGTCTCAAACCACTCCAATATGTTAGTTCAAGGAATGCTTGGATTGCTGACTTTGTGCCCAATGGAAGTCGCCCACTTGCGAAGAGAACTGCTCATCGCCTCAAGGCATATCCTCGCTACAGATTTGAGAAACAGTAAGTTTCGTAGACTAACCGCCGAACATCCCCTAACCTGCTCCGCCTAACTTAATTTCCTTTTAGGACCCATATACCAATCGAACACCCGACACCCTCCCCGCTATCCCAAAATGCTCCACTCTGCCTTCTCATGCTGCTATAAACCCCACATAATAATGCAAGCCCATCCTTGCGATTGTCCTAAAGAAATCCTGATGCACTCTGATTCGAGCTCACGAACCGTCGCCTACCCTACCATTCCCAAAAATAAACTCGGAGGTAATCAAAATTTCAGAAATGCGACGAAGCTTTCTTATCGTATTTCATTTGCAGAATTCGTAACTCACATGGAAAGACTTTTCGACGAAGACGTCCTGCTTGGGCGTGGTTGGACCACTCATGAGTCTTTGCGACCTCTCGCTTACTCAACCCTTGCTGATTTGGTACATCACGTGCGACAGCAATTGTCTTTGAATGACATAGCTAGGGCCGTCCATTTATTCAGTAAAAATGTGCACGACGACAGTTTGGCCACAACTATCCAAACCATGTCGTGCAAACTACTTCTGAATCTCGTGGATTGCATAAGGATGCGGGCCGAAGTGGAAAGCAGCACAGTAGGACGCGAGCTTCTCATGCGCATGCTAGAAGTGTTCGTCTTAAAATTCAAAACCATCGCCAAAATACAGCTGCCGAACATGGTGAATAAGTTACAGCAGCAACAAAATGCTGCTGCTCAATCGGGGTCACAAGCTGCCTCTGCTCCTCCTGTGGAAGTGAAAGTTGAAACGGATGCCAAACCAACAGATATCATTGAAAGTGCCTTAGGCACGAACCAGAATCAGAAGGAGGAAACGAAGTCGAAATTCGGATTCCCTCAAAATAACACCTACAATGTCTCGGATTACCGAAGTCTGGTGAAAACATTAGTCTGTGGGGTGAAAACGATCACTTGGGGCGTTGCCGCCTGCAAGTCAAATCCCACACAAGCCGTTGTCGGCACCAAGCAATTCCAGCCACATGAAACATTAGTTTTTATCCGACTGGTTAAGTGGGCCCTCAAGGCCCTTGATATTTACACGTTAAACGTGGGACCACAACCTGCTGCTAACGTACGAATAGCCCAGCAGAACATCCGCACGAAGGAAGAAAAGGAGGTGCTGGAACATTTCAGCAGCGTCTTCTCCATGATGAACCCCCAAACTTTCCATGAAATCTTTTCTACGACCATTGAGTACGTTGTGGAACGAGTCTACAAAAACCCCACCCTCCAAATTGTCCCAAACACGCTCCTGGCCAACCCAACAACTAGCCCCATCTTTGCCACTGTTCTAGTTGAGTATCTCTTAGAACGCATGGAAGAAATGGGATCTAACGTAGAAAGAAGCAATCTATACCTAAGGCTGTTCAAGTTGGTGTTTGGAAGCGTTAGTTTGTTTCCACAGGAAAATGAGAACATGCTTAGACCACATCTTCACCAAATAGTCAATCGGTCCATAGAACTGGCAATGAGTGCTAAAGAGCCGTACAACTATTTCCTGCTGCTTAGAGCACTTTTTCGCTCAATAGGGGGAGGTAGTCATGACCTGCTCTATCAAGAATTTCTCCCGCTTTTACCTAATCTGCTGGAAGGCCTGAATAGGCTACAAAGCGGACTTCATAAGCAACACATGAAGGATTTGTTCGTAGAGTTGTGCTTGACAGTACCTGTGCGTCTCAGTAGCTTATTGCCATATCTCCCAATGCTCATGGATCCTCTGGTTTCGGCACTGAATGGCTCACATGTGCTGATTAGCCAAGGACTACGAACCCTAGAGCTGTGTGTGGACAATTTACAACACGATTTTCTTTATGAACACATCCAGCCTGTCAGGGCCGACCTAATGCAAGCGCTATGGAGGACCCTGAGAAACAACGACCAGGTAGTAAGTAATCTTAGCTCTTGATCATTATAATTCTTATAGTAGTAGCTTTTTTCCACATGCTTAAATTATTCTGTAATGCTATCAAGTTTCTAACTTGTTTATCTAGATTTGTTTAGGTCACTAACAAACACATCACTTTTTGATTTCTGGAGCTTAAATTCTGACAATTTGTACATTAATGCAAATTTTCGACAAATCGGCACATTTTGACCATTTTGCTAATCTACATGATTGGAATACTGGAGGTTCTATCTTCTAATTTTGAAAATTTCATATTAAGTAGGCCTTGGGATAAAAGAAATTGACAAATTATAAAGTTATAAATATTTATTTCATGTTATAAAATAATACAGAAATACAGATATCTATAAAAGTCAGACATGAACTATTTTGATTTTCTGGTTGAAACTGTCTAGCGTTTACATTTAATGGACAACTTTATAAAAATAATCAATAAGAAATTTAGTGTTCTTGACATACTTACATGTACATTCATAGTTTGTTAAATTCTAGTTAGTAGAAATGTTTACTTTCAGTGGCGATACAGATGATTTCAAATATGTGGAAGTATTTGAAACTTGTTCAAAAATTTTCTGAGAGGATGTTTACTTTGGGTTTCTCACAAATCAAGAAAAATTAAAATGTTTACAATAATGAAGAATGAAATCCCCCTACTTGTCTAAATTTAAAACTAAACAAAATTAGAAAACATAATTACGAAATGTAATCAAACAAATAAGAGACATTTCAATGGATGAAGTCTTATGCTGTTCAAAGGTAGATTTGGATGAAATCAGTATTTGCTTCGGTTCGGAATGAAATTATATATTCTTTGTGAATTGACCTACTGGATACACAATTATTTTATATACACAGGAAAAGGCACAATTTTGAACCACAAATATAAAACTACAACTACAGTAGAAACCGTTTATTATGACTTCGCCTATATTGTCCAACTGTTTAATATGACATAATTACACAGTCAAGTTTGGATTATGACCCATTTTCAATAAATTATACCTGGTTATAATATCCGACATCATTTCTAACAACTTTGGGAGCTTCACTTTATAACAGACGACTTTCGTTGCGTTCATGGCACGTTTTTGTTTTGATTCTCAGTGACTAGTTGATAGTTTAAGGTAATGCACTGTTTGTTAGTGATTTGTATAAAAAGGACATCTCCACATCGTTGTCGTAAAGCATTTACGATTTTCGTTAATATGCAGATTAAAAGAAGGAATATCAAACTCATTTCTGGCAAAAGAATTTGGGGTTGGTCATTCGACAACCTCAATGATTTTAGAAACAAGAACCAGATTAAGGAATCGACGAGGCTTCGAAAATCTCAACACGAAAATGTTAATCAAGCGTTAATTCGGTGGATTTAAATCGCAAGAAACAAAGGAACACACGTCAGGTGCCTTATGTTACAGGAAAAGGCAAATATTTTTGCAGCTCGTTTTTATATTCTGTACTTCGTTTATTCTTCGAGCTGGATAAGTCATTTTAAAGTTTGAAACAACATAATGGCAGATGTGGATCAAAATTTAACAAGCTGGTTGGCGTCTATGTGACCGAATCTATGTAGACAATTTTTAGATAATGAGATAGTTAATGCAACTGAAACTGGACTGTTTTACAAATTGATTGAGAACAGAACTTTAAAATTTAAAGGTGGGAAATGTAGTCGAGGCAAGTTGTTGAAAAATAGAATAACCGCCATAGAAGCAGCACACATAAGCAGCACAGAAAAAAAGAAATTGTTCGTTCTTGGAAAATCTAAAAAATTAAGTTGATTTAGCAGTATTAAATAGCTATTTGTCCATTATGCAAACAATCGTAAAGCTTGGATGTCGTCAGAACTTTCTGAATAATGGCGTCGAGACTTTGACTGGGATTTAGCGAAGAAGAAGAAAAAGATTTTGTTGCTGGTTGATAATTGTCCAGCGCATCCCTAAGCTACTGATTTAAAGTCTATAACACTTGCATTCCTTCAGCCGCATGCAACATCAGTCTTACAGCCAATGGACCAAGGAATAATATGGTCACTCAAAACTAACTATAAAAAGAATCTTGTGCTTAAAAGAATTCATTGACTTGATATTAAAATCACTCTTCTACTAAAGTAAAGTTGCTAGATGCAATTCATATGGCTTATGATGCCTGTAATCAAAAGTCACAAGGTACCGTTCACAACGGTTTCAAACATGCAGGACGATTTACCTATTCAAACAGCAGAATATGAATTTGATGAAGAAGATGACGTCTCTTTATCTTGTTGGTTGCGAAACCTAAATTCAGATTCCTTAGCATCACTGGGAATGTAGGAAGATTATGTTGACATCGATAGTGCTCTCCTCACATCCAAAGAACTCACAGATAAAAATATCGTACAGAACATTAAAGCTTATGAACAACTCAAAAGTGATGGGAAAGAGGAAGCTGAAGAAGAAACATTACCAACTGCAGAAATGGCTTAAAGAGTCGAGAATTAATATCACAATTTGTTCATGGCAATATTGAAAATGATAATATGGTCATGGCGATGTCTTCTTTACACAATAGTATTAGAGACTTATTACAATATAAGAAAAAACAGCAGCTGACAAACATTGATTTCATATGCAAAAAATGAAAATTAATATAATGTACTTATTACATACAATTTTTATTTTGGTTTAATATACTCTCTATTAAAATAAATACATATGTACCTAGCAAAAACAGGATAATTTCTACACATCTTCAGAATTCTTTATTCAATATAAAACATGTATATACCAGGTGCGCAAATTTAAAACGTCATATCTGCTTAGTTGTTTACAAGTTAAAAGCATACTTCCTTTTCGTGTTAAACATGTCAAATTTTGAGCCAAGTAAAGAGCATTTGCGGCATATAATGATTTTCTTGTTCAATCAAAAGAAAAAGGCATTGGAAAGTTATCGAATTCTTGTAGAGATTTACGGCGATCTTGCTCCAACTGTCGAGATGTGTGAACGCTGGTTTTAACGTTTCTAAAGTGGCGATTTCAATGTTATTGACAAAGAACGTGAAAAAGACGACGAATTACAAGCATTATTGGACGAAGACGATACACAAACACAACAAATGATGGTGCAGCACTTGAATGTCGCTTGGTAAGCCATTTCCAATCGCCTGAGAGCCATGGGGAAAATTCAAAAGGTTGGAAAATGGGTTCCACACAAACTGAACGAACGACCAATGAAAAGATGAAAAACTGTGGGCGAAATGCTGCATTTGCGCTACAAAAGAAAGGGTTTTTTTGCATCGGGCTGTAATTGGCGATGACAAATGGATATATTTTGAGAATCCCAAATATAAGAAATTGTCGATAATGATAGGACAGCCATCAACATCGAGTACAAAACCGGATCGTTTTGGGAGGAAGACAATGCTGTGTGTGTGGTGGGATCAGAAGGAAGTAATGTACTACAAGCTTCTCAAACCCGGCGAAATAGTGAATACCTTCCGCTACCGACAACAAATGACCATTTTAAACCACGCATTGATCGAAAAACGCCCAGAATTGGCAGGAAGACAGGGCAATGTCATCCTGCAGCATGACGACGCTCCTGCACATTCAGCCAAAGTAGTCAAAGAAACGATTTCTTTGCTTGGTTGGGTACTCCTACCTCACCCGCCATATTTACCAGATCTGGCGCCTTCTAATTATCATGTACTGGCTGAGCAAAACTTTAACACGTTCAAGTATGTACAAAAATGTCTCGATGAGTGGATATCAATGAAAGCGGGGGTCAATATTTTGAATAAAAAATGTTTTACCATTGTTCTTAATTAATTGCGTATTTTTCATGAAAAAAATGACCTTTTAAACTTGTGCACCTCATATATTCAAAAGTACAATAATAATCTTGTACAGGATGCTATTGAAAACAAAGAGCTACAAGAAAATCAAGCAGAAGCTAATTATAGGGCTAAACGAAGTAGTAGCAATAGTCGACAGCAACAACAACACTCTTTTACAATCAGACGCTCGATACTGGAATATGTTGCTAACTTCTATGAAAATCTCTATAAATCACCACAAGAGGACAATCTGAAGTACTAACAGCTGACGTAGAAATGGCTCTAAAATATTTGAAAAATGGCGGAACAGTTGGACATGGCAATCAAACACTAACTTGCCTAACAAAGATGTCTAATGAATGCATCCGTGAAAGAAAGCTTCTAAAGCTACTATTATAATAATACATAAGAAAGGTAGCTTAGGAGACATTAGAAATTACCGATCAATAAGCTTGCTGCCAGTAGTATGCAAAGTGTTCACGAAAATCTTCCTAAACCACTTAACATACACTGTAGATTCTATGCAGCCAAAAGAACAGAAGGGATTCCGAAGTGGGTTCAACACTATGGATCATATCCAAACTGTAAGAGAATTGATCAACAGAACCAAATAACATACTCTAGCATTATAAAATGTTTCATTGACTTCAAAAAAGCCTTTCACTCAATCCTTCCTGTTATAATAATGAAAGCCCTAACAATGCAAAGCATAGATAATATATACATCGAAATCCTCAATAACATATATGAGGAGGTGAAACTTCAAAAATCCAACAAGAGTGTTTTCAAAACAAAAGGTGTACGTCAAGACGACTCGATCTCTCCTAAGCTATTTGTGACCATTGGATTACGTTTTCAGTAAGTCAAGCTGGGAAAATAAGGAACTAAATATCAATGGTGAAAGACTTAACAACCTTCAGTTCGCAGATGATATAGTCCTTGAAGCGAATAGTCCAGACAAATTAACAAAATCTAATTGACAAAATTTATATGCTGCTAGCCAATAGGCTTACAAATAAACCATTCAACGACAAAAGTGATATTCAACGAATTTACAATGGTTGCAGACATCAAAGAAATTAGAACAAGTTGACGAATAGGCATACTTAGGCCAAGCTGTCTGCTTTTAAGATCACTACTCCCAGAAATATACAAAAGATGCAAACATCTTGAAGAGCATTCGGAAGAAATTACACCATATTAAACAGACATCAACATTAATGGAAAGAAATAAGAACAAGTTGACGAACATGCATGCTTAGGCCAAGCTGTCCATGTTTCAGGATCAGTACTCTCAGAAATAAACGGAAAATGCAAATTAGCTTGGAGAGCATTCGGGAGGAATTACACCACATTCAAATCCAAAATGCCTTTTTATCTGAAAAGCAAAGCTTTCAATTAACGCAGCTTACCTATATTAATATATCTCTGTGAAACTTTGATTCTAAATGCAGTCATCACACAGAAGCAACAAACAACCCAAAGAGCTATGGAAAGAAGTACGTTAGGAATAACAAAGCAGGGCAGCAAAAGAAATAACTAAAGTAACTGACAGAATAAAATCACTTAAATGTCAATGAGCTGGACTCATTGTAAGAAGGACTGATAACAGATGGACCACAAGACTCATCGAATGGTAGTGAATAGACGCAAAATGACCAAGGAAAATCCTAATGACAGATGGAATCGAGATGGGAAGACCTCAGGAACGACTAGGTTCAGAATACGATACAACCGTGACACTTGGAAAAAACTAAGAGAGACATACATAATTAGATAAAAAGTGTCACTGTGAATCGGACGTTCACGTTAAAAATACCAAAAATGTCCCCTCTGGAGGTAGTTTCTGACGATTTTTTACCCAGCTGATTGCAGTTATCAACTCAACTTGCAAGAAGGATAGGATAATATTTATTTGTTGTCTAAAATGTATTAAAATCATTTTGTAAATGATATGTTTCATGTGCTATTTCTTGAATGCAGCAGTCCATCGAATATAATTTGTACATTTCGTTGATATTTATTTGAACGACTTAGAGACACTTTCTTCTAATGTTGTAGTATTAGTAAATAAATTACAAGCCCAGAAACGATATACAAATGTACTCTAATGCGGGTGATGTTTTTCATTTAATCAAGACATTTTTCAATTTTCGTACACACAACTTCTCATATGGGAAATACAGATTCGTTTGCGATGTATGATGCAATCACTTTTCTTGCATCAGAAGCTGGTAATATAAAGCGATATTCTTTATTTATGGTTTTCTGTCTCTATTTCATTAGGAAGATTATGCATTCATGAAAAAATTTAATCGAGATTTTGACGGATCTACTGGCATGTTTTGATTGTGATGCCACTATTTTTATAGAGAAGTATCCGTTGTGTATGCGAAATGTTCTTTATATCAGCATGATCTATGGCATCATTTCAATTATGCCAGAAGTACCAAATTAATACGGCTTTAAGTTCTGCTTTCCATTTTTTCGTACAAAATTTCTTTTTTCTTCTGTTTTGCAATTATTTATAACATGTACTTAAATTATCAACAGCTTTGTTGGTTATGGAACGTAACTAAAAAAAAATTAAAAATGGCTCATTTAATTTGGAAAATATTGAAAATCATGGCATCTTTAAATTGGGACTGGTAATATAAAATGGCGTTGTTTTGCAGGTAGCCCAGGTCGCATTCAAAGTTTTGGGAAAATTTGGAGGAGGGAACCGTAAGATGATGATCGAACCCCAAAAGTTGGAATATGTTACTCATGATTTTGATCCCCCGTCGATATTAGCCCAATTTGATGACCTGAATGTACCGATTGAGTTTCCGGTTGATAAAGTTATAGAGACCGCTTTCAACGCCCTTAAACAAAGTGGAACAGACTCATATTACCGGAAACAAGCCTGGGAAGTCATAAATTCCTACTTGATTGCATCTTTAAATCTCAGTGACGACAAGAACACTCTCATCAATCTATTTCTACACCACAGTTTCCAAGACGCTAAATGTATCCCTCGAATTAAGGGATCGTCTTATAAGTCCATTTACATTCCGTCTCGAGAAACCCAAAAGACTGCGCTTATTGGGATGTTTGTAGCAGCTGCCATCAAGGAGCTGCGACACCCGGTTTTAGAGACAATGGTTTCTATTGTGAGGCATTATACGATAGTTGCAGTAGCCCAACAGTCGGGAGCTTTTGCTGTAACTCCCAAGCAAAATGAACAGGTGGCTTTGGATCCATTGGTTCTCATTGACGCCCTGGCAGTTATTATGGGACATGAAGAGAAGGAATTGTGTAAACCAGGGCATTTAGCTTTGGTACTGATGGTAGACACGGCGACGACGCTCTTAGGAAGCAAAGAGATGGCTTGCAAGCTCCCCCTTATCGAGTACATGTCCGAAGAGATGTGCGGATTGTGTTACGAACGAGCATGGTATGCCAAGCTGGGTGGCTGCATCGCCATCAAATTTATGTTCGAGAAGTGTTCTAAGAAATGGGTTTATGAGCACATGTTTACCTTCCTCAAGGCCTTACTCTTCGTTATGATGGATTTGAACGGAGAGGTTTCCAGCGGAGCTTTAGACATGGCAAAGAATAATTTGGAGAAAATGCTGTTAGTCTTGGTAAGCCCACTACAGGACGGTGCTGATCAAGCAACGCGTGACTTACAAAAAGACGCTCTGTCCAAAGTGACTCACGAGCTGGTTAGGCAAGTGACTAGCCCCCACCAGATGGTCCGAGAACAGTCCATGCATTCCTTACGGCTGCTGGCGGAGAAACAAAACTGTTCCGTCACAACACTCATGGAGCCGTTCCGGGAAGTCCTGGCTGATATGGTTCCACCCAAGAAACACCTGTTGAAGCACCAGCCGGCCATCGCGCAAATGGGATTGATGGACGGGAATATGTTTTGCACTACTTTAACGCCTCGGTTGTTTACCATCGATATGAGCATCAAGGAGCACAACTTGTTCATTGCTGACCTGATTTCGCTTTGCAACACGGAGGATGCGAAGCTTACCAATTTGTCGTGCTACAAGAATATAACTAATTTTATTCCACTGCGCGTCAGTGCTTTACGAGTCTTAGCGGCCTGCCACTACTTGGAAGCAGAGGTCCGTGAGAACATCTTCCACGTTTTGTACAAAACATTAGAGCGGCCCAACGCCGAACTCCAAGAGACGGCCTTCGAATGCATGAAAAAGTTCATTTCAGGTTACCAGATCGAAAAGGATTTGGTCCACCAGACAGTTAGGCCGCTCCTGATGACCTTAGGGGACGTGAAGAACATAACTTTGAACGGGGTGAAGATGTTGTCCTATTTGACACAGCTCTTTCCATTGGTTTTCAATGAGAAGCTTTGCGAACAACTCCTGGAGATACTGAAGCAGCTGTTGGAGAACTTAGTCTCATCCAGCAAAGCTACCACAGGCATATCGAAAAAAGGCGAAGAGGAGCAGAAAATTGTGACCATTATCAGCATTTACCACCAAACCCCAGCTGCGTCTTCCAAGTTCATCAAGCAGCTCACGCAGCTGGTTTTGCAGACCGAACAAGCTTTGCTCATTGAGGCAAGTTCTCCATTCCGAGAGGCCCTCATGAAGTTCCTCGTCCGCTACCCAGGGGAAACTATTGAAATGTTCATGGATGACACGTACATTAAAGAGCAACAATTCAGCCGCTACTTTGAGTTTTTGATCAAACACAAAGACGGAAAAGTCTTCCGGGAGCACATCCAAAATAACTCTGTCCACCGGTTGATCACTTTGGTCCTGGCCAACTCCAATGTAAATGCCATCTTGACCGAGACTGAGCGAAACGAGATGCAATACCAAAGCATTAGGATCATCTCGCTTTTAATTAAATTCGACGATCAATGGTTGTCCAGTCAGCAAGAACTTGTAGATGCTTTGAAGCAAATTTGGTGCAATGATTCGTACCAAGAGCGCCACAAGAAAGTTGATACCCTCGAGTACACACACTGGAGGGAACCCAAACTGCTGGTCAAAATCTTATTGCATTACTTCTGTCGCCACCCGTACGATGTTGATTTGCTCTTCCAGCTGCTCAGAGCAACCTGCGACCGCTTCATCCCAGAATTCCAGTTCTTACGGGACTTCTTAGAGAATACTGTTGCGCAAAACTACACCGTCGAGTGGAAACGACAAGCCTTCTTCCGATTCGTCGAACTCTTTCCGACGGCGTCAATGTCACAAGAGCTCAAGGCTAAGGTGATACAACTAATTTTGATCCCCTGCTTCGCTGTCAGCTTCGAACGAGGCGAAACCAATAAGCTAGTCGGAAGCGCCCCAGCCCCTTATCAGGACAACCCAGAGAACATTGTATCTGTTTTCATCAACCGATTGATCGATCCTGACAATCCATTTGCTGATTGCGTTCGAATCTCCTTGCTACAGTTTTCCTGCCTTTTAGTGGAACAAGCTAGTCCTCATATCCACGATCACGACCCAAACAACAAAACCCAAGGGTTTAAGCTTCGTCGACTGATGACTTTTGCGTGGCCTTGTCTACTTGGAAAGAACTGTGTTGATGCAGCTACCCGCTACCATGGACACCTTTTACTCTCACACATCATAGATAAATTCGCCATCCACAAGAAAATAGTTCTGCAAGTCTTTCACGGGCTCTTGAAAGCACACGGGGTGGAAGCACGGAACGTTGTTCGTCAAGCCCTTGAAATCTTAACGCCTCACATGCCTCTTCGGATGGGCGAGGGTAGTACCATGATGACCCACTGGACCAAAAAGATCATCGTAGATGAAGGTCATTCCATGCAACAGCTTTTCCACATTTTGCAATTGGTGGTAAAGCACTACAAAGTCTACTACCCTGTAAGGCATCACCTCATTCAGCACATGGTTAACTCAATTCAACGACTCGGGTTCAGCCCAACGGCAACTTTAGACCACCGCAAATTGGCTGTGGAGCTGGCTGAGGTCATCATTAAATGGGAACTACACGGAATCAAAGAGGAAGACGGAAGTGAAGACGCAGCTACACAACGAAGGCTTTCCATACAACAAGCATCGACTTCCCAAGGAATGATGAACCCCAAGATGGAACCAAGCGCTACTAAACCCATTGACCGGGTGCACACGGATGCCGTGCTTAATTTCCTGCTGCGGTTAGCTTGCCAAGTTAATGACCCAACGCCTCCGAACCCAGCTAACCCCCCTGTTTCCAGCCCAGGCGAGCTCTTGTCGAGACGTTGCGTTCTCCTCCTGAAAACTGCCCTTAAACCAGATATATGGCCTCAACCGATCGACCTAAAGCTTGTGTTCTTCGACAAGATCCTTCAAAGCATTGAATCAGCTAACCCGAACATCGGTAACATCTGCACCGCCTTAGAACTCCTCACTTTCCTCTTGACTGTCTTGAAAAAAGATCAAATCCTTACTAATTACAAGCCGCTCCAGAAAGGACTTGGTTCGTGCATCAACTCCTCAAACGGCAAAATAGTCAAACTCGTCCACACATTCATCCAAAAGCTTATGGGGCTATTCCCTGTCGAAGGTACGAACTCCACTTCGTCTTGCAAATACGAGGAACTCGACCTCCTGTATTCCACCATCGAGAAAGTCATCCGTGAAGGTCTTACCAATTATGAAAAGAACACCCAAGCTATTCCGTCTACCCTTTTTGGGACGATCATGATCCTCAAGGCAGCCTGCCACAACGACAACTCCTACATCGACCGCCTCATAACCCCTTTCATGCGGGTTCTCCACAGGCTGGCCAAGGAACACCTCCAACCATCGGCTCCTGAAAATAACCCCATGACCAGCGAGCTTCTCATCCTCGCCCTGGATTTGGTCAAGACCCGTGTAGTCGTGATGGGCGTAGAAATGCGCAAAACCTTCATCGGCGCCATCTTAGTCGGCCTTATCGAGAAAACCAACGACTTAAAGGTCATGAAAGCCATCACAAAAATCTTGGAAGAATGGATGAAAAACAAAGAGGACGTCGCGACTGTAACCCAAGCCCCTAGCATCCGCGAAAAATCCATCCTCCTCGTCAAGCTAATGCAGTATGTTGAAAAACGCTTCCCTGACGATTCTGAGCTAAATGCCCAATTCCTTGAATTAATCAATTTCGTCTACGTTGAAGATCAGTTTAAAAACACGGAACTTATTTCAAAGCTAGAACCGGCATTCCTAGCAGGGCTGCGCTGTAGCCAGCCTCACATTCGGTCCAAATTCTTCAAGGTGTTTGATGAGTCCATGATACGACGAGTGCATGACAGGATTCTCTACATAATTTGCTCTCAAAACTGGGAGTTAATCGGGGCACACTTCTGGATCAAACAATGCATTGAACTGCTTCTCGTGACCATAGTTCAAAACAGTAAGATCAAAATGTCGCACGAGAGCTGCATCTTGCCACACATCACTTCCGTAATTGATGCAGCCGATCCAGCCAAAAAGCAAGAGTTTGAATCCTTGAAAGACATCAATCCGGAAATATACGACAATATCGAAATTAAGGAGGAAATCCTGGATATGGACTTGTCTAATGTAGAAGCATCGAGCCAAGCAGTGGAGGAAAAACCCGTGAATCGAGCTGAAACCATCACCAAATTGCTAACGAAACACTTTGAATTCATTGAGAACTCTCGGAATGTAACTACCTCAGCATTTATGTCAGCAGCATCCCAACTTTGCCACATGGACACTAACCTGGCGGAACAAGTTTGGTTGAATCTCTTTCCGAGGGTTTGGGCCGTCTTGGATGACCAACAACGAAACGTGAGTTGAATTCTACATTTTATGTATCTTATTTTCATAAGGTTGATTTTCACTTTTTGTTTTTTTTTAATTGATTATTTTTTATATAATTGCAACTTTTGCAGAGTATCGGACATGACTTGGTGGCATTTTTGGTATCTGGAACACACGTGATCCAAAAGGACTGCCAGCCGAGCGCCATCAATGTTTTCGCTGAAGCCATGTGCAGATGCACCCCTTCCATTCAAATTATGCCGTAAGTTAGATTTAATTTACTAGATGTTTCCGTGTAGAAAATATTTGATGGTGTTATAACTATAAATTGATAATATTCAATATAAAATGAAGTTTCGAGGCTGACAGCCTGACGCATTATCTATATCAGCAATGAATAAGGAACAACTTTTTGAAATTCCTCATATAAATGGGTGAAAATGGGTGTTGAATGTATTGGCAATGAGTTTTATAACTCAAAAACTAAAAATAAGCTCTACTACTGCTTCCTTGACAGAGAGCTGAACTGAGTCTACATTGCTGTCTTCTTCAGATTCTTATAAATGAAGACTTTCTCGATCTTTGCCCAGTATGAGTGTTTGCGAAGGTTTGGGGCTCCCACGACCATCGCAAATACTTCCTGAAACTGACTACGTTGGTGATGGTTAGTATCGTTGCAGCTTTCAAACCTATTAGTCCCATGACATGTTTTACTACGTTTTGCCATCGCTTCGTAACTTGAGAATTTGATTGGATATGCCCATTCTTCGCAAGTGCTCCTTTCACCCATTTTATCTCTAGTCTTCCTCTCCTTCTTAGACCCCCCCCCCCGCGCTATATATTTGTGTACTGCCCACATTGTTCTTCCATATTCCATCCTCTCACTGCGATTTGGTTCTTTATATCCCTTATATACCTTTAATTCTTAGTTCATACTTCCCTCCCATATAACCCCGACCATCCATGCACCGTAAATTCTTCAAAAAATTTTTCTTTCCCAAATTTTGATTTGTTTCTGGTTTGATTTTGCCATTGTCCATGTTTTGTTAACTCTTACTTTCAGAGCTCTCGAAAAAATGTTTGACCAGAGCACACTGCAAACATAAACTTGTTAGCAGCCATTAACCTTGCTTGTACCTCTTCCGTCAAATTTTGTTAATTTTGTAATTATTGTTTCCATTTTCTGAGATACTTTAATTATCGACTATAAATGCCTCTTCCTTATTTATAATTTATTTATTTGCTGTTACTGACTAATCATGCACATACAATACCTACAAGTATTTATGTTCGTGCTTCAGCTCTTTCTAGTGACGTACTAGTCAGATAGTTGGGCTGATTCTCCCCTCTGTGACCTTTTTTACCATGCTTATACAAGGTAGGCTTCTCCCAACTCTTCGATGTTTAGCGATGTATCTATATTAGTTCTAGGAATGAAGGGTCAGTTCAGTTGCTCACAAATACCAACAGTCGTTTCTTGGTGCTATGATGCCCTCAAGAGACGGCGGATGTTGCCCGCTAACCTTTCTCACTGATTTGGCGTTGGGTGGCAGAATTACATTCGTTCATCTTAGCTAATAAATAACTAGAAGAGTGACAAGAATTACTCTTGTCTTCTCAGTCTATCGAGAATTTGTTACACCAGGGTGTACCTGGTTCCCATTAAATTCTTTATCTGTTGGCATAATGTATTTTGTCTTTTATCCATTAATTTACAAATCCATTCTCCTCGCCGTTCTTTCTGTCCTTTTTTGCAATTCCTATTTCATTCTGATCATTATCACCACATCATATGCATATATAGTACCAGATGTTGATGGCGTTTATGATAAATTAACCTGGATCAAACTATGTGCATACCTCTTATTATTTTTCCAAAATCAGATTAAACAAAAGCAGAGACAGATTGCCTTACCACAACCCGTTTTCATTTTAAAACGTTTCCATATTCTACGTCAAATTTTTCCTACTTTCTCTATGTCCTTTAGAGTCATTTTTATTAATTGTATTAGATTCTTATTCACTTCTAGTTTTTTCAGAGCACTGTATTTTTGTTCTCGTCTTATAGTGACATAACCTTGTTTGCAATCGATGAACAATAAAAGTGTTATTCTTATATACTCAATATTCTGCTTGGATCTCTCTTAATATAATTATTTAGTCGGTTGTTGATTATCCTTTGTGAAAGCCAGTTTGATATTTCACTCCTCCATTTAATCTTAATTTTATATACCACGTTAAGAACTAGGTCTCTATAATTTTTGCTGAAGGTTTTTTTGCTCATTTTATGTACTTGGCATAGCACCGCTTTGTACGAACTCTGTGGCATCCTTTCCTCCGTCCACCTTTATTACTTTTCTTATCTTGTTCATACCTGATGAGTCTTTGTATACCAAGTGTGCAAGTTTAAAATGTTTTTGTTTTTCAAGAAAAATACGCAATTATTTAAGAATAATGGTAAAACACTTTTTATTTAAAGTATTGGCCCTTGCTTTTTACACATTTTATACATCTCTCGAGCAATTTATGGATACCATTTGAAAAGAAAGTTTCAACTTTTATTGATATTCATTCATCGAGCCATTTTTGTACTTCCTTGTCTTGAAGTATTGCACAGCCAGTGCGTGTCCCATTGATAAGAAGAGGTAATAATCAGAAGGCGCCAGGTCTAGTGGATACGGCGGAAGGGGTAAGAGTTACCAAACAAGCAAAAAAATCGTTTCTTGGGCCACTTTAGCTGAATGTGCAGGAACGTTATGCTGCAAAATGACTTTGCCGTGTCTTCGAGCTCATTCTGGGCGCTTTTTGATCAATATGAGGTTTAAATTGATTACTTGTTATTGGTGGGGGGCAGTATTAACTGTTTTACCAGGTTTGAGAAGCTCGTAGTACACTACTTCTTTCTAATCCCACACACACACAGCATTGTCTTCCTACAAAACGATCCGATTCTGTACTCGATGTTGATGGTTGTCCTGGCGTTACCCACGATTTCTTATGCTTGGGATTCTCAAAATATATCCATTTTTTCATCGCTAATTACCACCCGATACAAAAAACCCTTTCTTTTGTGGCATAAATGCTGCATTCCGCACACAATTTTTCATCTTTCCATCTGTCGTTCGTTCAGTTTGTGTGGAACCCATTTTCCAACTTTTGAATCTTCCCCATAGCTTTCAGGCGATTGGAAATGGCTTGCTGAGTGACATTCAATTGCTCCGCCATTATTTGTTGTGTTTGTGTATCGTCTTTGTCCAATAAACAAACTTTTTTTTTCGATTTCCGCGATATTTGTCAATAACATTGAAATCGTCACTTTTGAGACGTTGAAACCAGCTTTCATAAATATTGACAGTTGGAGCAAGATCTCTACAAGAATTCGATTACTTTCTGATGCCTTTTTCTTTTGATTGAACAAGAAAATCATTACATGCCGTAAATGCATACTTGGCTCCAAACTCGACACGTTTAACACGAAAAAGAAGTATGCTACTAACTCGTAAACAACTAAACGAATATGACGTTTTGTAGTGGGCAGTCTTACCAAAAAAATTGTGCTTCGGGTTCCAAAGAATACTTTAATAGATTTCATGCGCCACCTCTTGACAACAAAATGACATTTTAAACTTGCACACCTGTTTCTTGCTCCTTCTCTTCCAAGATAATTCCTTGGCCTTCTAATGTATCTCGCCTCCTTCAACCTCATCGTTTGAATACGTCTTATAAGTAATCGGCCCATCGTTCTAAAAGTGCAGTGTCTCCATTAATAGTGCGGCATTCTTATCTTCATATGCAATTGTTCTTGATGTATACCCGTGCCTTTGTTTTCTTAAAGCTTGGCACAGATTCATAATTTCTTTAAAAAGCTTCTTCTATTCTAATTCTTTTTTTCTAAATTTGGTTTTTTATTCCCCATATTTTTCTAACATCTCTTTCTTTGATCTTAACATTCCTTCTGGTTTCTCCTGTTTTTGTTTTGCAGCATTTATTCTTGCCTCATTTATCAGTCTTAGTTTGTTTTCTCATTATCTGGCATACCAATCTATGGTCCTCATTTCATTACTATTCATGCTTTTTTCGGTCGCCCAAGACATATGTTATTCTATTTTTTCCTCAAAGTTCCTTCGTACTTTCATTTTAGTCTCCTGCAATCTCTCCCTCTTCATCTATTAATCTTCTGTACTTATCGTTTCCTCACATAATATGTAACTTCTTTTATATTAAAATTTTTATCTCTTCCTGCTTTCCTCGCACTACTTGTTGGCGTTATCTGTTTCATTCTGCTTCATACCAAGAAATTATTTCTTTTCTCGTCCATTCATGTGTGGGTTCTAATATTTTTAATGAATCTTTTTTCTCTATTAATACGTGATCTAAGTACCTTTAAAAATATTTTACACGTAGTATGTGCTTTTGTTATTCATTTCTCTTTTCGTTGTTAAGTCAATAGACTGTTGATAAACAGTCTCACATTTTCATTCGATTTATTGTGTTTGTTGAACTTTCCTATTGTTAGCCTATACAGTTCCACCTGACCTATTTGAGCATTTGCATCCCCCATCATCATCTTCATATCATAGTGTAAAATGTTATCATACTCTCTAGTCGATTATAGAGTTTTTCCGTTGCCATTATATCTGCATTCTCAGTTGGAGCCTAAATGTTTATTAAGGTGATTGTTTTTTATGTACCCCTTAATCTTATGTAACAGATTCTATCTGTAATTGATGTAAATATTATTATAAAATCCTGCACTTTCTTGCCTATTAAGAAACCTATCTCCTAACCTTGCCACCACTGTTCTTTTGTTTAGTTTCCAGAAAAGCGACAACGTACAATTTGGCCGATATTTAGTATTCTTACGTTTAACATTCCTAGAAATAATTTCTTCCAACTTTCCCTTGTCTTATACTCTTTGTACATTGTCGCTGCCACGGTTGTAATCCTCCCCCCCCCCCCCCCCCCTCTCTCTCTCTCTCTCTCTCTCTCATTTTGTGTAAGTTTTTTGCTCGTCTTGTCACGATCTTGCCCTCACCCACACTACAGTCCCATATTTGACCATCGGTAATCCACTTTCTATACCCAACTTCTACTGTATATCATTTCTCTTTTTCTTGTCTTGCCATCTTTCTCAACGTACTTTGTATTTCTGTTTCTTCTCTTGTTAGGTCATCAATGAAGCATTGCATTTTCTTACTTTTTGTCTTCATAATTGATTGCTTCTGTTCAAAAGATTTCGCACTTGCCTAACACCATACACTGCTCCTTGTTATGGTTAATTTATTTGATCGATGTTAATTTTATCTTTGACTTTAGGTTCCTCTCTATAAATATTTCTACATCTAGACATTGCAATTGGTTTTCGTTGGTCATCTTTATACCACTCTATATCATCATATTATTTGCTGTTTTTATTGTTTCCATCCCTGTAATTATACCTTTCAGCACCCTCGCTCATTCGTTCAGTTTTCTATTCTCTTCATATAGTTATGCGATTTCCTTCCTGAACTGGTGTTACTCTTTCCTCATTTCTTTGACTCTCGTCAATAATTCCTTTATCGTCTCTTTTAATTTTTCCTTGTTCATACTTGTTTAGTTCCTAAATAAAGACCTAGCCATATTTTTTGTTATTCCTAAAGATCTCGATAGTTTCCTTCTGTTTCCTCTTTTGTTCATCCATATCATTGTCGTATTTCTGGTCCCATTCTGTAACCTTGTCCTTGTTCACTTACACTTTAGCTGCCATTCTTTACATTACTACTTCCTCTTCTCTGCTCAATTTTTTTGTCCTAGTAGAGCTAAATGTGCGATCTGTATCTCAATATTTTATTGCAACTCTTCCACTGTTTATATTTGGCTAACATTGTTTGTAACCTCAATGCATGAAAAGTCGTCAACTAATTGAACTGTCAGCCCTCTGGCTCTTATTTGTACATATTATCGCTTTCTACGTTTAACACCTATTATCAAAGCTCTTCTTTACTTGAGGCACTATTCTTAATTTAACTTATTAATAATATAACTTACTTTAACTAATATAACACCAATTTTTTGGGATACGTTTACATCTCCACATTCACTGCACACTATCATACACTTATTGATTGATTTATTTGCTCGTAATTTCTTAAATAATTGGGACTAGTTATGGAGTGAAAGCCACACAAAACAACCCACTAACAGTGAAGAAACTAGTCATATATGTCATCACCATCACATGCAGCTATTTTAACTAAAATTGCAGGGTGTAGCCTTTTAATTTCTCTTTTACTTTATTTCTTGTGCTGTGCTGCACATGATGTACATGAATATTGCAGGGTGTATCTTATTAATCTTTCTTTTCTTTGTCTTCTTTTTATGCCGGTTGTACAGATATCCCCTTTTTTGTACCTAAGGTTTTGCTACCTCCAGAGTGGACTTACTGAAATTTTACTATGAACCATTTATGTTTGTTACAGCCATATAATGAAGTACGTTGGGAAATCTCACAATCTGTGGCATCGCATGGGCTTGGAACTGGAGCAGCTTTCCTTAGACCCCAACACTCCAGGCCGCCCTCAAAATCCTGCCGCCTGCTATGAATTCGAACCTGACCAAAATTTCAAAACAGAAACGTTCACATCTCTGGCAGAAATATACACTTACCTCTGCGAGGAAGACATGTGGGCTGGTTTGTGGCAGCGTCACGCTCACTACCGAGAAACCAGCATCGCTATATCTTATGAACAACACGGGTTCTTTGAACAAGCACAAACTGGGTACGAGAATGCCATGACGCGCTACAAACAAGACTGCACGATGGGCCCAGTTCCCACTTACACCCAAAAAGAAGTCCTGCTATGGGAAGAACACTGGATACGATGCGCCAAAGAGCTGAATCAATGGGACTCTTTGTTAGACTATGCCAAAGGAATCGGAAACGCTCCTTTGCTGCAGATTGAGAGCGCCTGGAGGATACCTCAGTGGGATGTAATGAAGGAAATGCTGAACCATGTCGAGTACAATTGTCCGAAAGAGATTGGGTGGAGAATGACTTTGTATGGAGGCTTTGTCCTAATTTGCAACCCCGAAGAAAAGCCTTTGAAGCTCGCCGAGAGATATGTAGAGAATGCTACAATGCTCTGTTTGAATGAGTGGCGGCGTCTCCCTCACATCGTCAGCCATATTCACTTACAGTATTTGCAAGCGGCTCAGCAAATCATGGAATTACAAGAGGCTTACCAAATCCACAAGGGATTACTTCAAGCTCATACTAACTCTTTGCACGACATGAAAGGGATAGTAAAGACTTGGAGAAATCGGCTTCCGGTAATTGCGGACGATATGACGCATTGGCACGACATTTTCACGTGGCGACAGCATCACTACCAATTCATCATCAATCACTATGAGAATTTAAGGGACGCAGGGCACTCAAACAACACCCTATTCGGAATCCACGCCTCCGCTCAGTCGTTGATCCATTTCGGAAAGATCGCTAGAAAACATAAGCTTACTAACGTGTGCTTAGAGTCGCTCTCCAGAATTCATACAATCACCAGCGTTCCTATATTCGACTGTTTCCAAAAGATCCGTCAGCAGGTTAAATGCTACCTGCAAATGGCCTCCATGAACCCCACAAAGAGCGAGTTGGCCGAAGGCTTGGATGTCATCAACCAAACCAACGTCAAATGTTTCCCCAAAGAGATGACAGCCGAGTTCTATGCCCTTAAAGGAATGCTCTATCACCTCAGCAGTAAGTTGCCCCTACACAAGAAATTTCAATGTTCTATTGTTTTCATTTGTTGCAGATAAAGGTGATGAAGCTAATAAAGCGTTTTCGGCTGCCGTTCAGATGCATGACACCTCCATCAAGGCTTGGGCTTTATATGGTGACTATTTAGAGGCAGCTTTCATTCGTGATCCCAGAAACACATCTTTGGGGGTGAATGCGATTACTTGTTTCTTGCACGCCTGCCGCCATCAAAACGAGCAAAAAGCCAGAAAATACCTAGCCAAGGTCTTGTGGCTCTTGAGCTACGACGATGAGTCCACCAGCTTAATGGATGCACTCGATAAGTATTCTGTTGGGGTACCAGCTGCACTTTGGCTCCCTTGGACACCACAATTGCTGAATTGTTTGGTTTTATATGAAGGGAACGTTATAATGAATCTGCTATGCCAGGTAAGTGTTCTTACTATTACTCCCTTTTAGTTGATATATTTGAAATTGTCCATGAAATACCTGAGAATCTAATAATCCAGTTAAATTATAAACAAAAATAGTAAAATTAATGACATTTCTTCAATCCATTGGTTTGTGGCCAGGAAACCGTAAAACTGCATATTCTTTCGGAGTGCTTAACTAAATATCAAATTTTTGTCAACTGCGAAAACAACCCAAATTGCAAGTTATTGGAGTTCTCTCTTCGGACACTCTTAGCACATGTTCCAACCATTTCAGCTTCTTAACTTTTATTTTTCTTACTAAGCTCCTTAAGCATCTCTCTCTCTACTATCTATCATATGCCATATGTCTTAACAACTTTCATTCCTATATTTCAAGTCTCTCCTGCTTTGTTCTTGGCATTGTCCATGGTTCACATGCATACTCTCCCTGAATATCAATACACTGCCGTTCCAACAAGATTCCATTTTATGAATTCCATCACTGAAGCGAGAATCTGGAAGAGCTGCAAAATATGCTTCCACATCTGTTATGACATCATTTGATGAAAAACGCTTTCTACGCATGAATTATTTTACGTCTGGAAACAGATGTAAGTTGCTAAGGTCCAAATCTGGTAAATACAATGGATGTTCCAATAATTCAAACTTTATTTCATCGATTTTATTCATTGTCAAAATACTCTTATGACACTGTGCATTGTTCTGATGAAAAAGGATTTTTCCTTCTCCAAAACAGGGTTTTTTTGATGAAATTTTTTGCTTCAACTAGTCTAAAAGTCTATGATAATATTCAGAATTTATTATTTTACCAGTTTGCAAGTAATTCACAAACAAATTTCCTTTGGCATTCCACGAAACTAATGATAACACGTTCTTCACCAATTTCTTTCGTTTAGGACCTGAAAAACGAGATTCACACCACTCTTTAGCCTCTTGTTGTGATTTAGGATCATGGTGATAGACCTAACTCTTATCTATAGTAATAAATCGACGCACAATATACATTTTATCCTTTCGAAAACGCTTAAAATGCTGCTGAGAAAGTCACATTTCGAAACTGTTTTTCTTCCATTGTTAGCGAATGCAGCACACATTGTGCTCACAGCTTTCTGAATCCCAATACTACAGGCAAAATATTCCTTTTATTGCACAACGAGATGCCTACTGTAGGGCTTCTACTAAACCTTTTTCAGTCACTAGATGATTTTCCAATACAATATCCTGTATTTTTCTAGGATTGCTTCCTCTATAAACCGTGTCTCTTTTCATGCACTTTTTCCTTGATCCTTGATCTAAAGGTTACAATAATATACAGAATTTATTGTTTTACCCGTTGACAAGTAATTCACCAATAAAATTTCTTTTGCATTTCGATTTCTGGACACGAACTCGTTTCGAAGCCGAAGAACCAGGTTCACACCGCTCTTTAGCCTCTTGTTGTGATTCAGGATCATGGTGATAGACCCAAGTCTCATCCGTAGTGATCAATCGATGCACAAAATCCATTTAATCTTATCGAAAACTCCTTAAATGTTTCTGAGAATGTCACATTCGAATGTGATTTAATTCTATTGTTAGCAAATGCGGCGCCCATTGTGCACATTTAACTTTCTGAAACCCAATACATCAATCAAAATATTGCTTATACTGTCCAATAAAATCCCTATTGTAAGGCATCTACGATATCTGGTGTTAAAGTTTGATAAAGTTGCATTCGAATGTGTTTTTGTTCGATTGTTAGCGAATGTGACACCCATTGAGCAGACAGCTTGCTGAAACCCAATACTACAGGCAAAATATTGCTTATATTGCACAATGAGATGACTACTGTAGGGCTTCTACTGAACTTCTTTCAGTCACTAGACGATTTTCCAATACGATAGCCTGTATTTTTCTATGATTTCTGGTGTTATTGCAGTTTTTTGACGTCCTTGACATGGATCGTCTTCAAAGCCTGTACAACCACATTTAAATTCACCAACTCATCTTTCTACTGTACTAATTGAAGGCGAAGAGTCCTTACACACTTTAAATATTCGTTCATAAATATCCTTTATATTTAAACTTTCCAAAAATAAAAATTCAACCACTGCACGATTCTTGATTTGTCCATGGAAAAAAAGTACTTTGACATGTCGACATGGCTTGTAAACAAAGAATGAATTGACAGATTGAAATGAAACTTCACATACGTTCACATGAAGAGTGTACTAACACAACAGCAAAAATTTAGGATAGTAGCAATGCAATTTCTTATCGATGGGCAAAATATGCCAAATAATGTTTTTTTAGATACTTTAAGTGCATCTACATTCATTGTAGAGACGATTCCGTAATATTCAAAACTTGATTAGCAAAATTAATTTGACAAATAAACTGATAGTTGTAACCACCGAACACCCATGCTAGAACTGTAAACTACGTGGAAAAGTAGGAAACAGCGTCTGGCAGATGAATAAGAGAAAGTTATGCTCTTCTTTTTCTTACTTTAGATCGACGATCTCCAGCAGGAGCTGGTGACCAACATTTAATGATTATCAAAATCAAACAGAAAATGTGGCGTAATGGGATTAATTACAAACAGATGCAAAATAACAATGCCTGCTAAATATATTGTCACAATTACATAATTGCATGTCCACGAAAAGCTTGGAAATAGAGGGTAAATTAGACAGTATTTCCGTATAGTCTCTAGTATTCTCAGATTGCCTCCTTTGAGCCTCGAGCTGCCTCTTTAAACGACAAATTCTGGAGGCACCGTTGCGACGAAGTTGATATAATCTAGAAAGGAGAACATTGTATTACACATTTGTAACTATTTCTTTGTCAATGAAATACTACTAAGAAATCTTCATTATTTTGAAAAATGTTGTACTTTCCTTTTTTCATCTGGAGAACGTAAATGGTTTTTGCTGGTTAATTAGAGCAAAACAGAACGGTTTTCCAAAGGCAACAGATTCCTACCCTCTTCTATAATTCTAAAAATAAAAAAGTATAATTGAAATATGACTCTTTGTCCTTACAATGCATTCACTTTGGTATATATCAAACAATAGCTGTGTTTACCTTACTTCCTTGTCATCCGAAAAGACATACTCTCCTTCAATGGTTTCCACTGACCGATTGTTGGCTGCTTATTCCGGGTATGAAGAGGGCCTAGCAGGGATTCCAAATACTGGTACAGCAGAAGGTGTCAATGATTTGCGAGTTTGATGCATGATTATGTCTTCTTGTCGAAAATGTAACTTGCAAAACAAATACACCTTATCTGCCTTCGGTAGGTTGGCAAAAAGAAGCTACTGATTCCTCTTCTCATCTTAAGGAATAGAAAAAAAACGCCAACCTCTCGGACGAGCTTCGTTGAAACACCACATAAGGGCACCTAGGAAAATGGCATTAGCCACCTACAAATAAAGTATTAACATATAAGTTAAAAAATACATGATAAGCAAAAATGTTTTACAACAATAAGAGTAATTTTTTTCCGCTTGATTGTTTAACTAATTAATCTTCGCAAAAAAGCTTAAAACTAGCTGATCTACGTCATATATGACGTTTAGTTTTATTTCTTGTAGATAATAATCATCAGTTATGTGTTTTTTCTAATTTTTTTTCATTACTGCATTTTTCAGTTTACTTGCGCAACTACATGACATTAATAATTGTCACAAAATCACTCATTTATTCGTACCTTCTAAGCAATTTAAAAGTAAATTAATATTATACTGCCTGTTTTAAATTGAAAATTTTAATAATAAATATTATTACAAAATTTGTCTTTCTTAGCTCTCTCAAAACAACAGCACTCGTACAGAAACTATGTAAATGGCGGTGATTTCAGTTCTACGAAAAGAGTTAGACAACGTACTCTATTGCGATGACCGATCAGGCTCCGTTGAATCTAACGGAGTGTCAAATGTTTCCACTCCGCTCAATGTAGTTACCCGAGCCTGGTTGTAAAGATAGATTTGAGGCAAAGCCGCCTTTAAATTATAGCAAATTTCAACTCTTCACCATTAATCTTGACTTTTAAAAACTTTTATATCGTTTCAATCTCTTGCACTTATGAGGGATGGAAAGAAAGTCGATTTCCTAACTCATTACTTTGAGTGGAAATTAGAATCTCAATTCTTGTACAGTAAATTTTTGTAAAATATCGTAATTTATTTAAAATGAAAAATACGTCTTATTATTTTTGTTTCTACAAAAAGTCATTTATCATCTCTTAACTTCGTTTTCAATTAAATTTGTTTTAAAACGACGAAACACATATTTTTTAATTAAAAAAAAATGTTATTCTTAATTTTTTTATCTGTAGCACAAAAGGGATTTGACATATTGATACCTCCATTAGACCACCCCCCCACAGCATTATGAGGTGCATTTTTATAAAATGGAATACCACGTATTTCTCAGCTTTCATAGGAGTACAAACATAGCTGAATTCCCATCAATAGCATAATTGCTTTATTCGATATGTGCCTGAAGAACAGAAAAAATTTTAACCCTCCATATACTCTTTCGAAAATTAAAATTTTTAAAAACGGCTAAATATTGCTCTCCAAATTTTAAACGAATATTTAAAACTAAAATTTCATGTCTGCAATATCTTTAGTTTTTGAGATAAAAGATCCGTTAAAAACACCTTCATCCCCTTAGAAAAGGAATTTCAAAAATTCCGTCTTTATTCGTTGCCTACACCATAGAGGGCATGTGTCTAAGACATTTCACCTTGGCGTTGATGAAATAGACTTATTATTTATTGCTCACTCGATCTATGGATGCTGCCTGTTTTTCTGACGGATGTGTAAGTTTTGAAAAGGTTTTGCATTTCCTTTTTTGCTACCTTTGTTTCACATAGATCAGTTTCGCAGGTAAGTTTCTCTTCATCCATTTCATATTCACTATTATTACTGTTGTCTTGCTTAATTGAATTTTTAAGGTATTTCTTAATGTAACAATTCTTTTGTTGGTTCCAGGTTTTTTATACTTTGTGACAGACATCACATATTATACAATTGTTGTTAATTTTGAGATCTCTGCATTTTCAGCAAAAAGTTTATGATTTTTATTGAATTAGCTGTAGCTCGACAAGAGTTGCCCCTCTTATATATTGTATTATTCTTTATTGAATTAAATTGGAGTACAAAAATAGTTAATTGATTTTCATCAGAAATCTTACGTTTGCATTTATATTCACAGGTTGGTCGTTGTTACCCACAAGCAGTCTACTTCCCCATAAGGACTCTATATTTAACCCTTCGTACAGCCACGGCTAGAAAAACCAACACAGTTCAACAACAATCCCAAGACAGCCAAAATGAAAGTCAACCCTCCACCAGCGCTCAAGCCTCGCAACAACAAGACCAAAGCACAGCTGCTTCCTCAGGACCAACGACTGCCGAAGCGGCTGCAATCAAAGCATCTCCCGCCATGGTGAGGTGCTCAAAAATAATGAAGATGCAGCGAGACATTCACACAACTGTCCTAAGCAGCTTGGAAGGAATCGCCGATCAAATGGAATGGTTTAGGGAATTCTGGTATGAAGAAGTTGTACGGCAACTTCGCCAAGGCCTGACCAAATGTTACGCCATCGCCTTTGAAAACAGAGAGTCTGTGAACGAAGCGAAAATCACTCCACACATCCTCAACTTCGTCAAGAAGCTCGTTTCTACTTTCGGGATCGGAGTCGAGAACATCAACAGCTCCACGAACGTTGTTTTCCATTCTGCTGCATCCGAAAGTTTGGCTCGGAGAGCGGAGGCAACCTACCAAGATCCTGTTTTCAAGGAAATGAAACAGGATTTCACCAAGGACTTTGACTTCTCACAATCGACATCTATGCGACTGCACACACTCATATTCAAACTAAAGAAGTGGATTAAAATCTTGGAGAACCGTTCAAAAATTTTGATCCAGTCATTTTTAATAGAGGAGAAATGCAGATTCCTCTCGAATTTCACCTTGAAAACAGCTGAAGTGGAATTACCGGGTGAGTTCTTGCTGCCCAAGCATACCCATTATTATGTGAGGATAGCCCGATTCATGCCGCGAGTAGACATCGTTCAGAAGCACAACACAGCAGCGAGAAGACTGTACATCCGTGGACATAACGGAAAGATTTACCCATATCTGGTGGTTAACGATTCCGGTCTAGCGGACGCGCGCAGAGAGGAGAGAGTCCTTCAATTATTGAGAATGCTCAACCATTACTTGGGGCGACAAAAGGAGACAGCCAGGAGATTTCTGCACTTCACGGTGCCGAGAGTGGTCGCAGTCTCACAACAAATTCGCCTAGTCGAAGACAATCCAGCATCCGTCTCGTTATTGGATATATTCAAGAAGGGTTGTACTAAGCTGAATATCGAGCATGACGCCCCGATTCATTATTATTACGAGCGATTGGCAACGGTCCAGAGCAGGGGGATCAAGGCGAGTCATCAAGTTTATCGCGAGATCCTCAAAAACGTCCAAACAGGAATGGTTCCGCGGACCATGCTGAAGCAGTGGGCTCAGCATACTTTCCCGGGAGCTACGGATTATTGGCACTTTAGGAAAATGTTTACTCTTCAACTGGCTTTGGCCTGTTTTGCTGAATACGTTCTGCATCTGACCAGGCTCAACCCGGACATGATGTATTTACATCAGGATTCTGGGTTGATGAACATTTCCTACTTTAAGTTTGACGTTGATGACAGCACAGGAGAGCTGGACACGACTCGCCCGGTTCCATTCAGATTGACTCCTAACATCATCGAGTTTTTGTCCCCCATTGGCATAACAGGGCCCTTGACTGCTTCTATGATGGCCACTGCCCGCTGCTTCGTCTATCCCAACTTTAAGGTAATTTTTATATCTTCCATTGTCACCTTTCTATTTCAGTAAACTAAGTTTTGTTAATATAACTTACCTTTTCGATATCATAATTAGAATCTATCTGTGCAGCTGAAAAATTAAGAATTAAAATTTATTTTTCAGATACAAGCTATTCTGCGTCCGATTTTGCGAGACGAGATGGTACTCTCGAGGATTAAGAAGCCCGAAGATGCCGAATCTGCTAAAGAAGAGAAACTTACGGAAAGTGAGCAGCTCATAAACATGGTTAACAAAGCCGTCACTTCTATAACTAACAGGCTCAACAGCTTGGCTCATTTTGAAGGCATCGACAGCAAGGTAAGTGCCCCCACTTAAATTTATACCAGACATTCATTCTGAATTTCAAATAATACTCATACTAATTCATCTCCTCGTTATTTTCAGGTCAACACTTTGGTCGCCGCTGCAAGTAGCCATGACAATTTATGCAGAATGGATCCAGCTTGGCATCCGTGGCTCTAAACGCCATTTGAACCCCCCATTCATTCCTCGACAAATCGGCTATACCAACATAGTATTGATTAGATAGTTATATTTTTATTCAAAGTTCATTTAATTCATAGGTGACAAACTGAAATAGGCGTGTGTTTAAGTTATCGTTTAGAGTAATTATTTTTCCTACGCTATATAGGTTAACATGCAATGTAAATATGTACATAAATTAAAAATTGATAGGCGGACGTACTGAAAACTTTAAATTAAGGGAAAGAGAGATTTTCATTGTAACGTATGATTTTTGATTAATAAAGCGATTTATAATTATTAACTATCAGTTTATTCTTGTTAATTCTGACATTCAATTCACAGTTTTTGCAGGTTTGGTTTATAGCTGAGCTACTAGAGAACAAATGAAACCTCCCCGTCTTTCTTATCCTTACTTAGAATTGTAGATTATTAATACCAAACGGCAGTTCATAGAAGCGAAACTATCCACATTTTCGAGAAATGAGCAAGACTATAGAAAATATGAATGAAAAATTATAATCTCGATATTTTGACGTATTGCAACGTTTGAAGTGCTGAATCAACTTTAATCAGTTTTGCTGTCTATCTATTTTGTACCATAGGAATAATCAAAAGCAATTTTTTGTCATATTGGGTAGACCTGGGAATAAAAGAGGATAAAAAAGCTGCTGCACCTACGCTAGAAATTGGGAAATGTGTCACAACAAATAAGTTTAGGCAAAATAGAAAACTAAAACTGGAACTTTACTTGCATATCTCGAGAACATATTAGTGCCTGGACAGGTAGTTTTCAGTTGAAAACATTTACATTATAAGAAAGTCGAAGTACAATCAAAATCGAATAAGCTTCTCTTAATCGGGATTCATCGCTTTGATCACATCATCCTGAATCCTCAATTCTGTTCTTCTTTTCAGTTTTATATTTTTAGGTGTTTAATCACATCAATTAGAATTTCTTATCCTGAATCCATGCAGTTTTTGAAACTGTAAACATTAAATACAAAAATGCTGCTTTTATCCCTGAATTGTTAATCCTGTATGCTTGGATTAATAGTCCTAATATTTTAAATGATTCATCTCAAATCTTCCATCCTAAAGACCTGAAGTTTTACTTTTGATAGCTTAATTTTCCGTAGTTCATTTCATCCTAAATCCTTACTTGCAATCGTCTACTGCTTTGTAGGTTTATAATATTAGGTTTCTTAGTCTTCAGATTTCAATGTCAACTTGTTTCTGACCTATTCATTAATTTTGGAAAATTCATCAATAATTCTGATAGAATTGTTTTCTTTCAAATTTAAAAATCAACAGTTTAAATTTGTCATCCTGAATTCTTTACATTGATCCTGTTAATTAGCTATTTTTAGTATTTCCTCCTTAATAATTGATTGTGGTCCAGAAACTGAGCGCTTTTGACATTTGTAACGGTGTTTCTTGAAATTTCATTCCACACTTTTAGATTTACAATTCTTATAATTTCAATGCTAAATCTAGCATTTTGAACTTTAAAAATTGCGTTTCCTATTTTAGAACCTTAACGTTCCTACTCTTACAAATAAATTTCAGATTTCGAGACGGCTATTAAATGGTCTTCAGAATAGCTCATTCCGAAATCTTGATTTTGAGACTGTAATTTTGGGATCTCAATCCTGACAGTTTATCTGTTCCAGCCCAAATCGAGTTCTTTTGGGTTTGTAATCCGATTATTTTGAATCTTGAATCTTGTACTTTGTATCCTAAAAATTGTGCTTCTGATTTTGGAACTGTAAGATTTCAGTTTCGAATTCTAGTTTTGATTTTGTGAGTAGGATAACTTACATTGTTAATCTTAGTTCTTTAAATGATTCATTCTATCTAAATTTATAATTTTTATGCTGCAATTTCTAACTATCAATTTTGATAATTTAGATGTTTCATCCCAAATCTTTAATTATTGATTCTAATTCACAACGACGATAAAACAGTCTTTATGATTCAAGAAAATAATTGCTTTGATCGATACAACCATTCATATCCAATTGGAGAATTGAAACAAATTTCAGACCACCAAATAGTTTATATTAGTATGGTAAAGCATGTTTTCATTGGTTTTCTTGACTTTCTTATGAGAACTCTGCAAGATCTCTCAAATAGTACCATTTTTTAGTTTGCCTTTGAAGTTTTGCATCTTTCATAAATATTTGATCAAAGTGAACTTCAGCTGAAGACTTCATTTTTGCAAAACTGAAAGAGGTTTAAATATTTAATAGAATTTAAATGATGTAAGAAGAAAGCAGTCTAAAGTAGTGAAAATATTGCTCCAAATATAAAAGCTTTATGGAAAAAAAAAACATTCATATCAGATGCTTAAACACACAGCTGAGGTGTTTATACTACATCCTGATCTTTGTAATAGTCTTGATTTCTACTATAAACCAACAACAGTTGCTTCTAAAAGGATTTAAAATTCAGCTTGTTTCATTATTTCTGGGATATAAATTTTTTGTAATGTAATTCAGTAAAAATTAAAAAATATTGGGCTTGTAGCCTTAAGATCCTTAATGTTTCACTTTGAACTCATTCGTTTTCTTTTTTCAACTCTATTTATATAGTATATTAATACTACTAGGTTGTTCATAAAGTTTTCGGGTTGATAAGAAAGGGTGTTGCTACAAGCCTATTTTTTTGTTATGTTGATACACTCTACATATGAACGTATGTGAAATTTCATTTCAATCTGTCAATTCATTCTTTGTTTACAAGCCATTTAGTGTTGACAAGTCCCAATATTTTTTTGCAATGCAAAAATCTAGAATCGGGCAGTGATTGAATTTTTATTTTTGGAAGTTTTAAAAGCAAAGGAAATATATGAATGAATGTTGAAAGTGTGTAAGGACTCTTCGCCCTCAATTAGTAGTAGAAAGATGGTTTGCTAAATTTAAACGTGGTCGTTGAACATGATTCAAGTCAAAGACGTCCAACAACAGAAACCACACCAGAAATTGTAGAAAAAAATACAGGATATCATATTGTCGAGTGACTGAAAGAGATTTAGTAGAAGCCCTAGACATCGCATTTGGAGGTGTAAGCAATATTTTGACTGAAGTATTGGATTGTAGAAAGCTGTGTGCACAATGGATGGCGCATTCGCTAACATTGAAACAAAAACACATTGGAATGCAACTTTCTCAGCAACAATAAGTGTTCTAGAAAAGATAAAGTTGATTTGTGCATCGATTCAGTACTATGAAAGAGACTTGGATCTATTACCATTATTCTGAATCAAAACAAGAGGCTAAAGAATGGTGTGAACCTGTTTCTTCCGCTCCGAAACAAGTTCATCTCCAGAAATTGGTCAAAAAGGTATTAGCATCAGTTTTTTGGGATGCGAAAGGAATATAGTTTATGAATTACTTGTAAACTGGTAAAACAATAAATTCTGAATATTATTGTAACCTGTAAGACTAGCTGAAGGAAAAAATTCATGAAAAAAGATCCGATTTGTAGAAAGAAAATCTTTTTTCATTGGGACTATACACCATGTCACAAGAGTATTTTGACAATGGCTAAAATTTATGAATTAAAGTTCGTATTGTTGAAGCATCCACCGTATTCACCAGATTTAGCCCCTAGCGACTTGTTTGTTTTTGGACCTAAAAAAATGCATGCGTGGAAAGCGTTTTTCATCAAATGATGTGGTTATAACAGATGTGGAAGCGTATTTTGCAGCCCTTCCAGATTCTCATTTCAGTGATGGAACTCATAAATTGGAATGGAAGTGTATTGATATCCAGTGAGACTATACTAAATAATAAAGTGCATTTCAAACTATAAATATGTGTTTTTCTTATCGAACGGCAAAACTTAGTATGTATGTGGAATTATTCATGAATATTACATGGACACTCCAGAATTTTTAGCTTTACACTTTAAAGTTGTACTTTTATGCAACAGTAACTATTGAATACTAGACTATTAAATTTTTGATGAAATATAGGGAATTTTAGAACTGGTAATAAAACTATGTGGTAGATAATTAATAATTTATTGTTCCTTTGTATACATATGGTTGTATATGTAATGAAATGTAAATATATACAATTAGATGCGAGTTATAAGGAGTAGGCTAGGAAGAGGGGTGGGGTAGAAGCTGCAGGACAGCCGCTTTATAATGTAAAATAATTAAGTGGTTATTGATGATTAAAATAAATTATTTGGTTTGTTTTTAGCAACTAGTAGGGGACCTGAAACAAAATAGTCACTAAGAATCGGAATGGAAACAAAAGTTTGACTACTTACACAGCAACCGGTGGTGCAAATAAGACGTGCGATCGGCTCTTCACAAAATACACTGCAATGAACGAAAAGACCAAGACTAGAGACCCAATCGCTATGGTCATGTTTTCATGGCCGGCGGACGGTTTGAGAAACAATCGGGCATGGATGTCCCTCCAGGCCGACTCGGACCAAGAGCTGTACTTGCCAGACTTCCAGTTGTAGTCCTCTATGATGAAAGCGGGACTGACGGCTTCGCTGAAGTTGAAGCTGGTTCGGAAGCAGACAGTTTTGTTCAGCTCATCCAAGCTCAAAGACATGTTGAAATATTGATAAGCGTGCGACTTGAGTCCGTTGGGGCAAGTTTCATTTTGTTTGTAGACATCGCCCGTTAACCAGCCGATGGTGAGTCCCGTGAGCATGGTGACAGGATTTCGAATCCCGGACACACTAACATACATGCTGTATGGGCTGTCCTGGAGGGTCTTCTTTTGGATGGCCTTGTGGACCTTGCAGTTGGGCGTAACAAGGTAGCAGTTCAAGAGCTCGTTGACCAGGGAAATGGGGCTGCTCAAGTTCCGGGAGTATTCATTATTAGTTATGGTCTCATAAACGCTTTTAGCAAGGAACAGGGAAGCTTTAGCCATGTAGCTCTGAATGCTATCTTCTGGGATTTCCGTCGATTCATTGTAGTACTGATAATTGATATTGGTAATGTTATCGAATATGGAGTTGTAGAACATGTTAGTGAATTGGTCACCGTGATCCGCCAAGACCAAACCGGGGATGTTCGGCCGTGCTTTGATGAATGACTGAATAGAGGCTGGCGGCAAAACGTTGCCTTCATTTTCTGTAAAGAACGACTTATCTCCGTACTTGTTCAATTTTGTTATGAAATCCGTGTTTTCGGACGTCTTGTTGTGTGTGAAGATGTGCACCTGACCGGGTTTGCCCAGTTGACCTAGCTCAATAAAGAGAGCGATATCCTCCAAGCGAATCGGATAAACTGGATATTCAGCGCTCTGATTCAACTGGGTAGGAAATTCATCCTTTTCCATGTCGTAAACCATCCGCTGCGACCCTATGTAATCATAAGTCTCTCCGTTGAAGAGAACGAACAAAACATTGTACTCCAGGTTAGCTTCGTACTGTGGGAGCATTTCCTTTAACAGCTTGGCTGTAGCCAGCAAAGCTACAATACTGGAAACAGGATTGATTGCGCCCGAGACAACGTCTAAGAACATAGAAGTGGAATCTAGATGAGCTGCAACAATTATATATTTCATGTTGGGGTGCAGCTTGGTTTCGGAAGTGTTGGCGACAGGAAATAAAGACGCCCAAATGTTCTCATCGCCGAGGGGATCACAAAATTTAACAGGATTAAAGTTGGTCACGATGTTGGACCTCCGGATGCACGTTGGTGTGTCGGTTGTGGCCAACATAAATGAGTTTAACTCCAAAGAGCACAACGATCGCACATAGTGATTTTCATATGAGTAATCATTGAAGGTGGTGAAGCACTGGCGTATAGATTCCACGTCACTATCCGATGTTAGATAAAATATGGGAAACTTAAAGTCGCGGTTCAACAATCCTGTACCCAATTGATTCCAGTCTTTCTGGCAGGTATTTGAGAGGCCTGAATTCGAATTGGGGCAAGTGTCTTCGTGAGAGTAGTGCTTTAGCCTAGTTTCATTTGTTTTGAAAACGACCAATCCGGAGATATTGTTACTGGACAGCAGCATGATGGCCATTTGGTAATCAAGCAAGGTTGTGGGCATGACTGGAATGTAGGGAGGTGCTGTACCATTGGCCAGGATGAATTGAAGGTCTTCTATCGCTTCCACGAAGTGGATCACTCCCATAGAGCCACTTCTTAATGCTGAAATACACATTAACATCAACAGCCAATAAAAAGCAAAAATTTTTTTTTTTTAATTTCATGTTGCTTAGTCAAAAATCTTATTTTGAAATGTTACGAGCTCGAAGTGATTCGGGTATGAAACCAGAATGATACTTGAATGCTTAGTGGCAACACAAATAAAAATTCCGATACTTACAGGAACATCCTGTTTGGTGCGTTGCATTTAGCCTCCTGAAGCACGGAGTGGTCATATTGACCTGCCTGTACATTTTGTCTTTTGTTCTCTCTCCATAACCTGAAATAAATACAAAAATGGTCATTAAACAGCTACAAAAGCAAACATGCAAAAATCACAATAAAAACATAACCTCAAAGATGGTTAAAAATCTCAACTAAATTGAATTTGAACACTTACAAAAAACTAATGCGGTTAGAAAATATAATAAAATTGCTAGTTTAGACATTATTAATTTATTTATGAGTCACTTTTTCGATTATCTTCTCATCTTCGAAAAAAGTTACGGTTTTCTTTCTTGTAGAAAACTGTCGTGTGATCATTTCTGTCATTACTCGTAGCAAAATAGTCGGTAAAGCAGAGAGTCGGCTGGATCTGGTTGGATCGTAGCAATTCTTATCACAGAAGTAACTTACTGGAAAAGTACATGGTAGATTCAATATTTAAGACACTACAGTTACGATTACAAGTTATGTGAAAATGTGGAGTGTTTCCATTGAACATTGGCGTATCGCTTGAAAGTACCAGCAAAAAAAAAAAAAAAAT
>JAWQRO010000342.1:0-42315 GCA_033557835.1 Helochares maculicollis
TATATATAAAGCGTTTAATTCATACTATTAACATCAATTATATATATAAAATTCACTTTTTTGGGAAAGAATTTATTCTTGGTAACGTTTCGCCATATTGGGCATCCTTAGACAAATTAATGCTAAACTGTTTTGTCAATGACGAATATTATTATTTAAGACAAACAAATAGTTGAAAGAGAGGTATCCTGATATGAGTAGTTTCTTCTTTTCGTTCTTATTCTTCATATTTTTCTAATAGGTTGCTGTATTCTTTCGGAAGATCAGCGATATGTTTTTTATTATTGCATGTATTTTTGGTGGTTTTAATAAATATAGAGGCTTTCCAAAAGGACACGGCTGTATTTATTTCTTTCTGTTTCTATTATTTTTGTATTTTCATAGTCAAATGTGTGTTAGTTTGATTTGCTATGAATTGCCAGAGTAATGCAATTAAGTTTTAATTTGTTGTCGGATTTATGTTGAGTAATTCGATTTTTTAATTTTTATGAAGTTGACTCTACATATGTAGTATCGCAATTCAAACATGCAATCTGGTCAATTACGTTGTCTTTATCTTTTCTTTATTCTGTCTTTCGTTTTGGTGAACGTGTACTTCCTCGATTTGTAGTTTTGAACACTGGAGTAATGTTGTATTGTCTCAGTATTTTATTATAAATGTTGAAGCTTTTGTTTGTGTATGGTATTGAGATGTATATTTGTTTTGTTGCGGTTACTGGTGTGGTTGTTTCTTCTTTGTGGGATTTTTCTTTTTGTTTCTGTTTCTTTAGTTAAATTCTCTATTACTGTGTTTGGGTAAACATTTTCTATGAATGCCGGTGCTATTACTTCTTTGTTATTTTTGTGGAATTTCTCATCAGAGATTGTTAAGGCTTCATATAGAGTGTTTTTAATAATATTATTCTTTGCTGCTTTTGAGTGATTGGAGTCGTAATGTAAGTACCTCCAGCTACATGCTGGTTTCTGGTACCAATCTTTATTTTTTATGATTTCTACGTATAAAAAAGGAATGCTATTATTTTGAAGTTTTCATATTGCTTATTCCTTTATTTCTACAATTTCGAGCAGGCAAATCTTATGAACATCTTGGTGTGTTTGGTTATTCCACTATAGTATATGTACATTTGAAAATATTTGACAACTTAAATCAAATAAATTGTCGCTTAAAGCAAATGACTTAGCTTCCTCGAGAAACCCTCATTTTGCTTGCTCATCTCGCGGGAAGTGAAAATGTATTAAGTATAAATACGTTTTAATATAGTTAGAAAGTCTTATAAAATCTTTGAGTGATAACAAATTACATTACACAGGCTCTTAAGCGTGATCAGTCTGTGACGTACTTTCAGTTTTCTATTTTTACTACATTTATTCTGGATTTATTTCCATTTTTTACGATATGCACATTTTGAAATTCCTTCCAAAAAATAAGTATATAATAAATCGAATAAGCAAAACTTGTTAACTTACTTTTTTTAATATTATTAGCTATCAATGAAAAACAGTGAAATTTTTCAGAAACTAACTGTAGTTTTTACATTATATTTTAGTAATTCTGCTATAGATAACCTAAGAAAATAGTGTCTTGCATAAAATTTATTTCTGTTACTATCCAAAATACCATAAAGCAATTAGCTTTGCTTACTTGAGATTTGCTCGCTGCGCTCGTTCTTTTCTTGTTGGGTGAAAATGCATTAAACATGAACAGGTTTAAAGTATAATTACAAAATGTAATAGACAAAGTGGTGATGCTTTGGATTATTTACTCGGAATTCGTTCGTTCATACCTCATGAAATAGAGATGAACATACTTAAAATATATTAACAAACAGGAATCAAATCCTAAACGGACATGAGTAAACTTTCTATTTTTTGGGTGTGATCAACTTTTAATGGATCCCCACTCGAGGAGGCATGAACCAGTGAATAACTATCGAACGAATCATATTTGATTCTTAGTGTATTCTGTTTGTACGAGACATAGGCGAGGGAATCATTAATAGGCAGTACTTATATTCTTGATCTATGTTTTGAAATTCTTTCACAAATATATAAAATAATCGTCAATGACATGGCCAATCACTTCTCTCGATGAAAATGAAACTATTTTTTAAAAATTTAGTAAAAGCGGTGTAAAGGAAACAAGACAAATGTATTTCACCTTCCTACTGTCAAATTGGACAATGGAGCTTGGGTATTTTTTTAACTCTCTTAAGAAGAGAATACTATTCTGGCAAAAAAAATTATCAAATGTGAATAGAAGTCGCCATTGTAAAAATTAGAATTAAGAATTAGACCAGAATGAACAATATGCATTTATACCAAGTACAAAATGATAAAGCATGTATTTACTACAAAAAGAGTAGAAGTGTCAGCATACTCGATTATTGTGATTATTGTTTCAAACGAAGCAAGGCGAAAGAAAATTTATTCGAAAAAAGCATCTCCTTTACAACACAATAGTCTTTGAACAAATCCTGAGCTCTATGTACCAATGGCACAGTGATATTGATTTCGGAAATTGACGACTATAAAACGGGCCAACGAATCATGCAGCAACAGTGTGGTGTGTGGTAACTGTAATCTATAACAGACCAGTCCGCAAGGTAAATCCGATCATAAAAAATCGCGTGTGAAATTCACTTTCTAATCAAGGCCAGCCCAAGTCGAGCAAAACCAGACCGAGCTGAGATGTACTTACACGTAAATACAAATGAAATTTCACCTTCCGTATCCACGCCTCGTTTTTACTTATTCATTGCGCTCGAATTTGCTTTTTTATATTCGCGTGGGGTAACAAGAGAGAACGGCCAGGCCGCGCTCGCCACACCGGGTTTATAGTGTTTTGCACAATCCGCTTGAAATGCAAAACGCCGGCAAATCAGATTACAGATTTGAAAGTGGATTGATAGTCAATATGCATGTATACATATTTATGAATATTAAATAACAAATAGAAAAAACGCAACAAAGACGGCAAAAAATTACATAGCTGAGAGAGAGAAAGAAAAAAGTCGTTGACCGAAAGATGTTATTAACACCTTCATTTGAGCCATATTAAAACGGATTACAAAATTAATGCCACACATACATTGCATGTCAGCGTAGGAGATAAGTAGGTAAACAACAACAATAACATAACCGACACAATCTAAGGATAGTTTAGAAACTGTTCGTTCGCATGTGGGTTTTCTGTTGCACAAACAATAGAAATTTGCTAATTACATTTTCCGCAGCTTGCATGGCACAGTTGCCAATTCAACCTTTTTTCCATCTAATGCTATCTTTTTGTTGTTTACTCTCTCCATTTTCTACTCTGTCATTTTCGTGCTCTACTCGTATATTAATATTTTCATTCATACATCCGTAAGTCGAAATGCAATTATCTTTGATTCACTTGAGCTGTCCGGTGCAGTGAACGCGTAAATAATTTAATTTTCAGAGCGAATTCTTAATAAACTTCGGAAGCTTTTTGGAAAGCTCTTCGGAAGCTCTTCGGGAAGTCATTATGCCGTACGTTATTGCGCACTCTTTGTAGTATTTCTATTATAAAATTAAACTTTGAAGTAGGCCCCGGCCCAGCTGAGCTCTAGTTGTGATAATTAAGAAGAACGTCCCGTTCGTAAAGTGCTCTTCGGGTCATTACAGCTGAAATGAGATCCCACCCGTTTCATTTTCAGCCCATTACTTAAATTTTGCAATACCACAAATTCTCGTGGACCCATATGCAAGACTGAATTGCGTGCGAAATTTAATCTCCGCCAGTTCTACTTTAGGAAAATTCCCTTGCGCAGAACCTTTAGCGACACCTCTTCAGGCGCCATTTTGGTGTAATTTCTAATTACATGACAAACGCACTAAATTTTTTATTGTTGATTTTATTCTAGCTATAATGAAACAACGCTTATAACTGAGAATCTAAAAGTGAAAGTACACCCATTTGAACCGAAAATGTTTTGTTGTGTACGAACCAGGTTAATAATAACTGCAACTGTTGACCACTGTTTGAATTTGTTTTAAATAAATAAGATCTATTGTATCGAGTCAATTTTTGTTCTGTGATATATAGTGATAGACTGGATTTATTATATAGCATAATGTTGCTGACTTTAAAATCGTAAATGGATCCATTGACATGCTAAGCTAGGCCAGCAATGCAGACTGCTCTTAACTGAAAGCGGCTTTTAATAAATTCTAGGTAGATTTACTTACCTACATATAACATATAAATGAATTTTCTACTTGGCGCAATTTTACATGCTCTTACTAGATTGCTCAATAAGTTTTTGGGGCGATAAGAAAGGGCTTGGCTACAAGCTTAAATTTCTGTTATGTTGATACACTCTCCATATGACCGTATGTAAAATTTTATTTCAATCTGTTAATTCAATTTTGGCTTAAAATCTATTTATCACCAATACGACATAGTATTATTTTACAATGGAAAAATCAAGCATCGTGTTATGATTGAATTTATATTTTTGAAAGACTTAAAATCAAAGAATATTTATGAACGAATGTTGAAAGTATGTAAGAACAACTCACCTTCAATTAGTACACTAAAAATATGGGTTGCTGAATTTAAACGTGGTCGTACATGCCTTGAAGACGTCCAAAAACATCGACAATACTAGTATCGTAGAAAAAATACAAGATATATTGGAAAATTGTCGAGTGAAAAAGATTTATTAGAAGCCTTAGGCATCTCAGTGAGCAGTGTAAGCAATATTTTAACTGAAGATTAGGTTTCAGAAAGATGTGTGCACAATGGGTGCCGCAGTCGCTAACAATGGAACAAAAACACATTCGAATGCGATTTTCTCAGAAACACTTAGAGTATTTTCAAAAGGATAAAAGACTGAGATTGGGTCTATTACTCTGACTTTGAAACAAGCGGCTAAAGAGTGGTGTAAACCTGGTGCTTCGGCTCCGAAACGAGTTCATGTTCAGAAATCGGTCAAAAAAGAATTTTGTTTGTGGATTACTATCATACTACTAAAACAATAAATTTTAAATATCAAAAATATCATTTTTCATTAGAACAATGTACGTCTCACAAGAGCATTTTAACAACAAAGTGTAAAATCCATGATAAAGTTCGCATTGTTGGCGCATCCGCGGTTTTCACCAGCTTTGGCCCCTAGCGACTTTCATATGTTTCAACAATTAATCAAATCCAATCGTGAAACATGTTTTTCATCAAATGATGAGAATATAACAGATGTAGAAGCCACTTTTGCAACTCTTCCAGATTCTTATTTCAGGGATAGAGTTCATAAAATGGAATTTCGTTTGAATAATTGTATTGATGTTCAGGAAGTCTATACTGAATAATAACGTGTATGTCAAAACATAAAATTATGTTTTTCTTTTTCGAACCAAAACCTAATTGAACAATTTAGTATGATTTATTTTCAAAATATGAATATAGTAAGAAAATAGAAAAACATTAAAAATGTAATCAACTTTATTAAAAAGATTCGATGTATTAAAACTTTTATTTTGTTTCTTATGCCTATCCCAAAAAATGCTATTGTTGTTTTTAAATGTTTAAGTTTGAAGTCACCAATCAAAAAGTAAGATATTTGCTTATTTCTCCGGATTATCATAGAAGCGATTCTTCTATTCACAAGTAGTCATATTTCGCTAACTCCGTTTTCAGCATTCATTCTTAGAGTGCCTGTAACCTTACTCATTATAATGATACCTCGTTTCAGTTTTTCCAATACTTCGAGATCTTAAAATTTTTCCTTTGTTTTAATGCTCTTAAGCTGAATGTCACAATTTCCTTTTACTTCATTTGACATTATTTTAACACCAATTTTATCTCCCTTATAGTCAGTTACGTTGTTGATGTTATTATCAAAAGGAGATATAGTACAGAAAGCCATAAGAAAATTACTGTGTATGAGATAGACTTTCTTCGGGAAACTAATAATCCCTTCCCACGTCAGGTCTTGCCAAAGAAAATTAAGTCTCACCTTATTATACTCCTCCTTCCAAGCCACAACATTGCCTTCATCTAATACCAATTGCCATTCTGCGAAGATACTAGGGTCTTTAAATTGCTGAAAACATTTTATAATTAGTAATAAAAATTCATACTTTTTATCAGTTAAAAAACCATGGTTTCCTAGAAAATTGGCAGCAAGCATTAGATGGGATAAACTAAAATATTGTACCGGGAGGTAATAAGGTAAGACTTTATTTTCTTCGAATTAAATAACAAAACAATATTAAGAGCTGGCGTGAGATGGAATCGATAATTTACTGAAGAAACTCGTACGCAGGATTTGTATAAAAGTATACGCTACCCAATCAAATGTTATAATTTGAAGAAAATTATTTTCACAGAAGGAACACACTAAATTATGTTTTTTGTATTATGAAAGGTTTTTGTTAAAATCAATACACAATAGACAACTTTTCCAAAAGCTACTATGTATCTATGGCCCAAATACCTGCTTTTAAACTTTTTACTTGTATATTTCGAAAATTTTGCAATTACTAAAAATTCAGTAGAAATGTGAAAAGTGAAGAGACGACCTTACAGTATTATTTTCAGGACATAACACTTATTCTACGTTAGTATTTTGAATTTGGCATTAAAAATGTTTCAAGATACAGTAAATTTAATGATTCAATTTTTGTACTAGATTCTCTAAAAAATGTTATAAAACGTTCTTTTGTTGTTAGACAAATTCTCGTTGAAGCTGCTCGTGAAATAAATATGTCAAAAAATTTGTATTTAAACTATAAATCTCTAAATTTCAGACAATTGTTTGAAATATTAATTATTGTGGCTTTTATAAAAATTTCTAATTGATTTTAAAATACAATAGCTTTTCAGTTGCACGTTTTATTTATTATACTCAACCATTTAGCAGTAAAATGTATATGATATTTCACTAACATTTTAAATAATTTAAATACCGTATCATAATGCCAACATTGCTTGTTTATTAATTATGAATTGACATTTGAAAATTTGATAGATATTCTATATTTGGTACAGATATTAAGAGTCATATATACTTTACTTGCTAGCTTCATTTTCCAGTTTTACTCACCTACGGTAATTTTATTTTATCCTCCACTAGTTTTTTAAATTGTAATATAATCCACAACCGTAAATTTTATGTTTTAATTTTGTCTTGCTAAACATATTCCGAAATGTTAGAAAACGCACTTTTTACTAAATAATGATTTTTGAAGCTGCAATTGATGAAGTAGAAATGTGTAAAGCCTGTAAAACAATTATAATGTGATGACGATTATTACCATATGATGAAAATAATAAAGCACTTCTAGAAAAGGTTGTAGGAAAGAGAAAACTAGGAAATCAAGAAACACGTTGGAGTATAACAAAAAAATTACTAATCTAAAGCCACAGAGGCAAAGATCGGAATATTGTATTGCAATGTCATCATTGCATGTATGTTTATTATTAATTTACATTTAAAAATGTGATGCTTTTTTAAAAGTTTGCATAAATATTTAAAGTTAGATAAGTTATAATATAATGAAAATAACTAGAAGGTAAAGCATGGTTAACATACACAGAAAATGTCAAAAAAAGCAAAAGGTAGATAATCAAGAAAAACATTAAAAAAGTTTATGATATAAGAAAAATTATTAATAAATTATGTATCTGTTCCTTTTCACGAAACTCTATGCTGGCATAGAAATTACAGAAAAATTGTTAATGAAAAATAGTCAGCTTAGTACAAGGGCGCACGTGCTTTCAAGAAATCGAACTTTTAAAGTTAATGATTGAAGACCTAAAAATTTTAAATTTCAGATTTATGTTATCGAATTTAGTATACGGTTACATAAATCTGATAAAATGTATCATTACCGAAGCTAACTAGTATTATTAAAATGTGTTCCATAATTGCAAAAACGTCCTTGTAACGTGTAAGTGTAAGTGTTAATTTTACTTTCCTTTCACAAAATTACTAATAAAACATTTCGGATATAAAACGAGTTACAATTAAAAATAATGGAAAGTAATTATTATTATTTTTACCAAATTTGACGTAATTCGTGATTCAGTGCTCGATTATTTGTAGTTTAAAAGATGTGGAACATGTTTAAGTAATAATATATGTAAAAATCTTTTATGCATAAAAGCAATATTAACGATAAATATCCTTAAAATGCCAGTAAACTTATGTCACAATGATAGTACCTACAATTTAAATTCCGAATTAAAATTCAGTTTATAGTTTTTAGTGCGCTAATTCACGCCGCGTATTTTGTAACTCACCATAATGCGTGCGAGCAGTAAAATATTATTAAAATATGGTCTTATTCTTATTTACATTGTTTTCGTACAGAAGATTCTTTCAGCTTCAGCCATGAAAAACAAATTTTGGTGTTTTAGAATTACCTTTCAGAGCCCTCTTTATATTGAAAAAATATTACTCTGTCCCTCGCTTTATTCTTTGTGCCTTGCCCAAGTTTTTTTAACTCCTAAATAGAAAACCCATCCACTCTTCCATCGCTCGTTTTAACATTTAGTAGCATCTCCAACAGTATTTTTTTCCTTCAATGTAAATTTTCGTGTATTCTTATATCTTAGGGCGATGTTTTAAAATTATGACCAAAGAACGTGAGCCCTACATAATTTGCATAGTACACAATGTAGATAATTGGATTGTTTTATTTTATTTACTCACACGCACTCATCCACGTTTTCACATAAACAAATTAAACGTTGTTTTCGTTTTTAGCCGCGTACTTCTACGCCGGCAACTCGAGGAGTCCCAGCAACTCTGGATTTAGGATAAGGGATGAGAATGGAAGCCCGGAAGTAATAAGAAGGTATAGGAAAGAAGGTGTTACGATAACTTTGCCCGAAGGAAAAACACTAAATAATATCAAATGGTTTTCAATTTGGTGCGAGGAATTTGAGGTAAGCCTACTTTATTCTCGAGCCCTCTTATTTATTACTCTTACACGCCCTCAATTCTTACATAATCTCAATACGTTCACATCCCCAATTTTTATACATTATCAACTCTTACATGCTTTCCATTCCTACATACTCTTAGCTCTTACACATCCTAAATACTTATATTTTCACTTCAATTTTATTCGCTTCTAACAGATCGTCAACGCTTTAATTTCCTTGATTATTACCTCCATTTTAAGACCATCATTTCCTTATTTCTCCTATTTATAGTTCAGCTGTTCAAAATTGCGGCATTTTTTTATAAGAATTTCTTGATTGTACGGTAAATGTTGATGTCGTTTCTAATATTTTTTGTACTTATGTGCATATCACATGGAAGTAATCTGCACACAATGGATTATTGTTATAAAATACTTTTAAGAAATTAAGTAATACAGTTGTTTGCAAACAATGCACGATTAACTTCATTGCATACTTTACACATGCAAGTAGAAATGGTTAATTATTCATAAGTAAATTATTAATTAGTCGTTAATTTTAACAAATTTTGTCGACACGTTTCCTCAGTGATACTTCTTTATCAATGAAATGAATAAGAGTAGATTGGAAGTATCTTAAGTTCACCGATAAAACGCCTCAAGCACGTTTTTTCACCACCCGCTTTCCCTGGAAGTAAAAATATAAATTTGAAAAACGTGAGCACTCCATAGGAAAAAGGAGAGAATGTTTTTGTTATGGACAAAACCGCTGACAGTTCGAAAGTAGGAAAGCCGATAAATCACTTCGAATTCCCAGGGCGCCAATATCTACGCGCTATTTTTCTGAAAAACTAAACAAATTATGAAACATCTCGAACGTCCGACCTCTTCAGAAAATTTATTTTCAAGCTCCCAACTTGTAGCCGAAATTACGAGATTCCTTACATTTTTCAATTATATATTTCTACTTTCAGAGAAAGCAAGTTGCAAAAAATTTAAATTCTTCGACAATGACCAAGTTTTACATCTGTAAGAAAATTTACTTTTTAAGCAAAAATATTCATGTCGCCACACTAAAAATGTAGAAAAGAAAGTTAAGCAATATCATTTTATAGAATCATTCTCTTTGTAAATAAATGTAGTGTCAATCCCAAACACAAATCAACGTAATATATACATACAAAACATATTCATGCCCGCTCGTAATATCCATTTAATGTTTTTCCTATAAATATGGAGCCAATAATTGTGATATACCTGTAACAAGAGGAATATTATTAAATAAGTGCATTTATGCATAGAAAATGACATACAAATGGGAAATAAATCACCTACAAATCGCACATAATCAACTGCGAATTTCACACGAGTATAATATGAATATAACATGCACAAATACTTTGAAATGAAATGTTTCCATACATAATTAGTGCAGAAGATTATCGTTAGCCACAGTTAACCTACACAGGTGCCTCAAACTAGCACTATGTAAAATTTTTACAGCTGTTTCATTTATTATATAGTTTTTGCTTCTTCTACTTAATTTTTCACCGAATGAGATATATTTCGTAATTTGCCTAATTCATTTTTAAACCTTCTTAATTTTTCCTGTATTACCCATGCTTCCTTTTTGTATTGTACTGCTTTTTTCATAACACTTGCCCACTATGTTGTTTTTTTTGATCGGTTTATTTGTCACTGCTAATCAACTTGATTGCCTTAGGATATTGTGTTTTTGAGACTTTTGGTTTTTAATATTGCAAAATTGAAAGTTTAATCTTGAATTATTCATTTTGATTCTAAAGTTTTAAATGTCTTATTCTGGATGTTTACGTTTTCATTCTAATTCAGGTGATAATCAAAATAAAAATTGCGTGCTCGGGATTCTATGAAGTGGACAAAGGCCGTTTTGCTTGATTCGGATTAACGAAGGTTATACCAGTGAGAAAGTTATCGAAGTGCTTAAAAAATTGTGGCCGGTTGGCGAAAAGTCTGGGGAGTATAGTATGTAACGCAAAACTTCGACACTAAATTCTTTTAATTTTCTGTCGACCAATTGTGAATCGCGTGGACGACCGCTATCGTGGAGCAGGATTGGACTTCTTCTATTGGCAAGTGCCGGTTTCTCATTCTTCACAATACGACTCTGCTGTGATGGTTTAGCTCGGTTGCAGGAAGTTATAGTGTAACACACTAGCCGCTGACCGCCCTACAGTAATTATGATCATTTTTGGTGGGTTTTCGCCTAAGAAGTGCCTGAGTGACTCATCGGTATCCCACTATCATCTCCTGATCTCGTAAAAGATCAATTTTTTGTCATACGTGATGATTCAATCCAAAACACATCGTTTTGGCTTAAAGAAGAACATATTGCAAAACGTGTCAACTTCTGTCGATTGTCCAAATCAAGGAGCAGTCATTTTCCGAGTTTATAGACCTTTCCAATACGTTTCAAATCATCAAAAACTGCAACAGAATTGACGCCAAGCTTCTCTGCTATCCCACGTGCCACGTGTGAAGGCCGGTATCCATCAGGGTACACAAATCCTCGTGCTGGATTTACTCTCAGTTGACCACTTCAGGGCTTATCTTAAAAACTAAAATATCTGAAACGAAATTCCGCAAAGCAATGTACGTTCATTAACATTATTGTAAAAGAAGTAAAATTTTATATTAAAATTCTGAACAAAATAAACATCAATCTATAGAGAACAAAATGCTTCATCGATTATTGTACACCACGACACAGTAGACTAATTATATATTGAAATATTAAGCTATAAAAATATTTTACATTAAAACGGATAAACCTTTTGTAACAACCCAATAGCTACTATTATTCAAGTCAGAATTGCAAATCAAAGCTATTCGTCAAAGTGTTCATTCTTGTTTCATCATCTTTCAGTGAATCGAAATTAGAAATTGAAACATTCAAACCTTTACCAAACAGTTTATATTAGTCCTCTTGCCTTACTTTTGGTCAGTTATTAATGGATGCAGTTTTGCTAGCATTTATGAGATATAAGATCACGAACATAAACTCGTTTCGAAGCCGAAGAACCAGGTTCACACTACTCTTTAGACTCATGTAATGAATCGATGCACAAAATTCAGTCTATCCTTGCAAAAACACTCTAAATTTTGCTAAAGAAGTTGCACACAATGCCCAATGAGATGCCTAGGGCTTCTACTAAATCTCTTTGTCACTCGACGATTGTACAATACAATATCTGGTGTTATTGATGTTTTTGGACGTCTTCAAGCCTTGTACACATTTTCAATAGTTCATAAATTTCCTTTGCTTTTAAGTTTTTCAAAAATAAAAATTCAATCACTACACGATGCTTGACTTTTCCATAGTATAAAAATACTGTGACACGTCGATACTAAATGGCTTGTAGATAAAAAATAAATTGACAGATTCATATGAAGCGGCGCCCTTTTCTAGCGACTAGAAAACTTATTGAGCAACGTAGTAATAGTAAAGAATACGTACGTCAAATATGCTTTCCGTACTCGGGATTCGCTCGCTCGTGAAGTAAGAATGCAATATAAAATAAATTCTGCTTCGTTAATAGGTCTTTAAAATATAATATCTTCAATACTTACATCCGTTCTTCATTCAGATCGCTCATAGTTATCTAATTTTCTTCGTTTCTTCTTAGAGCTTTAACTTAGAGTTTGATTTTTCTAGTTATGACATATCTGCTATTTCTAGGTCCTCCATTTCTGACCTTATTAGCCAAGACCTTCTATATAATTGAACCAGGTCAATCCTTTTCCTTATTGTCATTATAATATCTAAATGTCTCTTTAATTGCTGCCCGTTTGTTTTCCAATTGCTCATGTCCTTTTTTGTTGTATGACATCCGCAGTTACTGTATTTTTCTGTATTCACTACTATTTTTATCCCACTTCTAAAACGTACCGCTAGTCACCAACTTTATTTATCCAGCTTCCATCTGCTTGCTCATAATTTTTCGTTTTTGCATGTTTCGAGTTTTAGACATGATTTTTAGTTGTAAGAATATGTAACTTGTCTCATATTCTTCGACCACACATATCTCCTTTTCCATCATTTGTTCTGTTAATATGTTACTTTGAATCTGTAACTGTGTCCAGAGAACGATAATCTTCTTTTTCGTTATTCTGTATGTTTATGTATTAAAAGATTAGTAGTAGCCTTTAAAATTATTGTTAAATGTATACTAACGTTTTTCTAAAAGCCAATTTCTATTTGTGGAAGATGTTGCTTTCCAAATTATCGTTTTTTGTTTGTTTTTAGTCCCTTTGTTTAGAAATATTCTAAAGTTGAGGATTCTTCTGTTTTTTTAGCCAGATTTGTTTCCAGTTTTCAAATTCATAGTTCTATTTTGCAAAGCCACTTCTCTATCTATTTGACAGGTTTAAGCAAATTTATTACCCCTAACTTTTATTATTAATTCCTCTCCCTTATTTGTGTGCACCTACATTATTTGTAATATTTAGTTACTATTTTTTGATTCTAAATTGTAGAAGCTTTTACATTGGCACTTATTTTATGACATTTTTTTCACAGTATTCGTTTTCTCCACCTATTTGGGCATTAAAATAATATTTTAGCGTGTTTTCTTTCAGTTTATAAATTAGTTTATTTATACCATTCCTAGTTTACTGCATTATTTGATTTTATTTTGAAGATTAAATGTGTTGTTAAGGGGTATAACATTTTTTATTTTTTGCTATAAATAAATGTTTCTAGGATAGGACTGTATTTCATTATAGTATTTTAATGGGGATCATTTGTGATATAACTTCAAAAACTCCTAATAATGTTACTAGATGATTATATAGAGTCAGAAGTGTGATTATTATTTCTGCTCCTTTGTAGACTTTCGCAAACATATCTTGTATCATTTCTCGAGTGTTGTCTCGATTCTGTTGTAATGCTACTTTTCTGCATAAGTACTAGATATATGGTTAACAATATGGTGTATTGCTCTGCGATAGGTTTGTACATGGGTGATGTTCAAACATACTGAATAATTTTTTTTAAATTTCTTTCAGCAATTAAAGCGACTATTAACGATTACAAAACAAATCTCTCACTCCCATTGACGATTTGCCACGTTCATACTAAAAAGTAAAATACCCTGGATCTAGACCAACTGAATATTATATCCCTTCAAAGTAAATTGGGCTACTCATCAATATTTACATAAGCAACACGCAGAAAGTAACCTTTGACCTTTCATTGAGTTACCCGCCAGGTGGTAGAGTGACCTTATTACTCCAATTAATTTAATAAATAAGTGACAAGATTGGCGCAAAAATATTGGCTTACACCGAGCGTAAAGATAGGTTAAAGGTAACTTGAGTAGGGCCTGACAGTTAAAATCCACCGCCTAAATTCGTATTTATGGCGAATAATAGAGGTCTACGAGTTGTAATCCATTCCAGAAGTTTTGTTGTTTAGGCCCTCTTAGTGATGAAGTTCGATAATTGGTGCTTCCACTCCTGTTTGTTTCACAGGATAACTCCGCCATTATATCTGTGTTATTTGCTCTACATGCCCCTATTGCGATAATCACGAAATTAGGCGGATTATTACCGAACTTAACTGTTTTATTATTGAAATAAGACCGAAGGAAACGCAACCCTACAAATGTATTTTGACTGGGATTTCTGAAAATCAACTAAGCGAGTATAGGGAAAATTTAGGGGAACCGGAATACACACGACACAAAAGTATCATTGTTTTATTCTTGTATCTTTAAAAGAACGATTTAAGTACATCATAAAACAAGCGATAAGTTCGCTTAATCCGTATTTTAACATTCTCGTAAATTTAACTGTGAACATCCCAGAAGTCAATCCCATTTAGGACCGTGTTCAATAAATTTCAGGCTAAGAGGATTGCTTTGTAAATTAAATAAGAAATCCACAAAGAGATGTTTTTCATTGATACCTTTCTATTGCAGGTTAACTTCGGCGATGTGAAAATACCAAGGAATTTTGACTACCCCAAACCGCAAAAGATAGATGCCTTGCAAGGGGTGCATGGAGTCGCTTCTGACAACATTGTATTGGTTGATGCTCAGACCTTGCTTATTCCCAACTTATCTTACGACGGAGAAGCTCCAGGTGGGTAGTTTTCTTACTAATACAGATTTAATGTCGCTTATTTTTGTATATTAGTACATTTAATTTTTTCTTTATTTAGTTTTAGTCTTATTGTTTCTATGAGTATATCAAAGAGATCAGATCATTTATAGATATGTAATTACATTTGAAGCTAAGTAGTTAAAATTGTTACACACATATAAGACACTAGAAATCTATTAGAAATAAAATTTGAAACATTTAAATTCAAAATGGTAAAGATTAACAATGTGTCACTACTTAAAATCATGCCGTCAATATATCCCAAACATAAATGAACCTAGTAAACATCCGGGCAAATAATAGGATTCGTAATACAAACAATGTGAATTTTAACTCCCGACGTGAAAGTATCTTTTTTGATAAAAGTGTATTCAAATCATATTTCCAATTCTGTGGTTGGCTTAGCTGACAAAAATTTTCCAGTAATTAACATGAAAATGCAGATTGCAGTGTACTTGGATAATTTAAACTAAACACAATAACTTGTATATTAGAGAAAAAGGTTTGTAACTCCCACTGGTACCTTTGGGACCAAATTAAATGATTGATTTTAAAGACAAAAATTGCAGATGTAACATTCAATTTCAAGAAATACAAAGTCGGTATGAGCTCATAAGTTACAGCTCTGACAATGTTCTTCTCCACAAAAAATATACAAATCATATCCTAGTTTTCAGGTACCATTGATGATTTGACATTTTCATCAAGTTCCGAGGAGTCGGTCTCTATGACCATTCTCGGAGCTGCTGCTAGATATTTGGTCCCGGTTAAAACTAAAGCGCTATCACCAGTAGCATCTCTAATGCCACGAAGGCAGCATTAACGTCTTCATCCACGTCGGGTTCTATCTCTACGTTCACAAATTTCTGTTGACTATAAAGATTTATACTGTCAATTTTTGCTAAGAGCATATGTAAGCACTTTTCTGTTGTTGCTTTTCTTCGTCAGAATAAACTCCTTAATGTAACCCCAAGGACCGAAGAAATATATTATGGTAGAACAAACTTGGTTTCTGACTTGCACTTACGCCTGGAATGCTTTGGTCAAAAACAATAATCGTTTGTGGATCAAGAGTGCTAGCTGGTATCACTGTTTAGTATTTCCGTAATATAATCAACATCAGTAAAATCTTATGGATTGAATGGATTAATACCAAGACCATAGTCTATTCAGTATAATATCACCAGTACTGCTCTTAAGATATACACGGCCAAAAATTCAGCAATATCGTAAGCTTTCAGCATTCTTTCAACTTGCGAATGTCATCACTATAGTGGCTCTAAAAGGTGCCCATGAATGATTTATCTAAATGTTGAAGTTTATGAGTTGCATGAGCTGGAAGACTGACAATAGGGACATGTTCTTCACGGGCCAGCTCCAGAACATCTAAATTACACGAACAATCCAATGTTTGAACCATTCGGTAAACAAATTATTTTGTATCTAACCAGATGAATTGACTTTGCCAATAGATCTTAGAGGCGCACATTTCATCAATAGGGATGTATAATCATTTTTGAGGAAATATTAACTTAGGTGTCACAAATTTTCCCGATTCACTCATGAAGCAAACAAATGAGCATAGTGATTCCTGTTCATCAGCATCCTCCAACAGATTTTTTCCTTATTTATCTACTACTTGTGGTACTTTTGATTACACTGTTCTCTGTTCAATCTCATCGAAGTTAATAATTCTGTCACATTTCGGTATATGTCAAAAAATGCTTTACACATTTCACCGTTAAAGCCGTAAGAAAGTGCATTTGATGCCTTCATAGGTCTATCGTAATGATCATTCCTCCGTATGTCGCCTCATAAAGTTATCTAATCAAGCTCTCCCTGCCATTTTATTCCTGAAGCTATTTTCAATAGTATTTTTTAAAACCAACAAATAAGTCATTTTATGAATACCCATCTTAGCAAGTTCATAATATCTAGACTCTATGAATAAAATATTTTAAATAAATTTTTTGTCTGAGTCTAATAGAAATTAGAAATTTCTTAAGCTTTATGCACAAGTAACTCAAACATTCTTGAGAAACCGTTACCAACTGCTTCAATATATATCTATCTAAATATTTGTTTGCCTTTTGTAGCTCATGATATGTATTTTCACAGCTTCAATACCATTTTCAATTTGGTTAAAATTCCAAATATTTTTTCTACCGAACATGGAGACACCACACTTTGTCGATGCATCTGTGAACAAATTTAGTAAAATAATCAAACGATCATTCATGTATGTTATATGGCTCTGAATACATGAAATATGAGGGAGCCAAATTGTGTGTAAGGTAGTATCTATAGCCTACCTTAAATAAATGTATAACATCAAATATGTCGCATATTCATTCTAAAAATGAAATAGAAAAACGCTGGTCAAATACAATGTCCAAATCTTCAAAGCCAACTCTTTGTATTTCCAAAACTAATTAAGTATAGGCAACACAATATTAAACTTTTTCGACTGTATGTGCTTAAAGCGGTACAAAAATCAAAGGTATGTGTTCCCCTTTTTAAATTTCTTGGCACTAAGTCAAAGTTGTTATTGATCTTTCCGATTTAGTTTGAGTGGATGGCGTGATACTAAATATGAAAGATCAAAGGGGCCGTAATATCTGTGGTAGTTACTTCTTCTTTAATATACAAGCGTATAGCTTATTTGAACATTTTTCACATGCCATATGCGTTTCTGCGAATGTTAACATCATGTGGCTTATTAAAAGTAGCTTTATAAAATTTGGTAACTTAAGCCTGCAACTGTTCTTAAAATAGAGCTATTGAGTTATAATTTTTTAGACACCTAGATTATCTTATTGGAGCGACAAAAGTTCTATTTCATATTATATTTAAAGTACTATATTATGGCCTGGAAATTAAAATGCAGTAGTTAGTTTCTGAAACCCAATACTTCAGTCAAAATATTGCTTACGCTACATCGGGAGATGCTTAGTGCTTTTACTTAATCTTTTTCCATCATTTGACGATTTTCCAGTACGATGTTCTTTATTTTTTTTACAATTTCTGGTGTTGTTGCTGTTTTTGGAGGTCCTTGACTTGGAACGTATTTTAGGCTTGTCTGACCACGTTTAAATTCAGCAACCGATCTTTCTACTGTATTAAATGAATTTCTTCCAACATTCGCTTATAAAATTCCTGTGCTTTTAAACTTTCCAAAAATAAAAATTTAGTCACTGCACGATACTTGATTTTTTCCATTGAAAAAATACTGACACGGCGATACCAAATTGCTTGTAAAAAGAGAATGAATTGACAGATTGAAATGTAACTTCACAAACGTTCAAATGAAAAGTGTACCAACATAACAAACAAATTCAGACTAGTAGCGACGCCCTCTCTTATTGAGCTGCAAAACTTATTAAAGAGACGTGCATGTATAATAATATAAAAATTACACAACTTGTTTTTCAGTCATTGTACATAACATTAGATATACAGCAACAATAAATAAATAAGAAAGGAAAATAAATAGCTACTATTCTACATTACAAATGAATCATAAATCATAATCAAATTACAATACGTAGTAAAATCGTTAAACTGCAACAGACTACATTTTTGATGTATTAAGCGTATTTATTCCTAATGTAATCAAGTTATGAGCGACGCAAACGAACCCCAAGTAAGCTAAGCTTATTAGATTCTTAATGTTTTTTTTTCTGTTCAAATTGCAGCAAGTCCATATCTTAATTGTATCTCTAATTTCTTTGCTCACAATTTTAGCCAATTAAGACATTCTTCTAAAAAATATGTTTTTAACTCACTATACACAACATTTGGCACAAAATAGTGAATATACAAGCAATGAAAATAAACAGCTGATGTTTTATTTGAAAGGCTCCTACCCGTAATGCTAAGTGTGGCTATGTATGTCCCCTTCAAAGTAATCCCCATGACATATTATACACTTGTGCTAAGGTTTTTCCAATCTTCGAAGCACTTTAAAAAATCATTTTCCTTTATTTTGTTCAGCTCCTCCTTCGATGCCATCTTTCATCTCGTCAATATTAGCGTAGTGTCGTCCTTTCATGGGCCTCTTTAGTTTCGGGAACAAGAAAAAGTCACAAGCAACAATGTGTGAGCAGGGGCGTTATCGTGGTGCAAAAGTCAATTTTTGTTCTTCCACAAATCCGGGCATTTCTGGCGGATTGTTGCACGCAAATTGCGCATAACTTGCAGGTAATATTCTTTATTGACCGTTCTACCTTGTGGCATGAGCTCGCGTTGCACCCCTGGCGCGAATTTTTCGGTCTTGGTTTGTGCGGCAGCTTCCATTGCGATGATTGAGCTTTGGTTTCCACGTCATAACCATAAACCCACGATTCGTATCCAGTTATAACCCTCTGAAGTAAATTTGGGTCGTCGCGGACAGAGTCCAATAACTCATTAGCAATTTTCATACGAAGCTGTTTTTGGCCAAAATTGAGCAATTTTGGTAAGAATTTCACGGCGACCCGACTCATGCCCAAATCATTGATAAAAATCGAATGGCACGAGCCAATTGATAGGTCTAGGTCCTCAGCAACTTCTCTAGCGATGATTCGACGATTGGCCAATACCATTTTCTTCACTTCATCAATTTTTTCGTCTGTTGTTGAAGAGCTCGAGCGTTCGGCACGCTCTTCGTCGTTCACATCTTCTCGGCCTTCTGAGAACATTTTGTACCACCGATAAACGTTGCTTCGGTCCAAGGTAGCTTCTCCGTAGGCCACAGTCAACATCCGGAATGCATCCACGCACTTAATTTCGTTTTTCACACAACATTTGATACAGGTTCTTTGATCCATTTTTTTGAATAGGTAAAAATCGAAGCCGAGCCAAAACACGTGCAAGCAAAGCGGCTGTAAACAATCAACTGAACACACAAAATGGCCCAACTTGTCGGTATAAGTGAGAGACACGAGTAACAACATAACGCCACAAAACATCGAAATTCGAATATACCTAACCCGCGAAAATTCATAGAAGACGTTTCCTTGTGTTGTTTTCTATTTCCAGAATGTTTGTGTTTTCGTAGTCGAACGAATGCGTTTGTTCGTTGGCGTGTTTTGCTAAAGCTGTGCTGTTCGGTTTAACATTTATGTCTGATTCATGTTGGTTTATTCTATTTTTGAGTGGTTGTGACGTAGTTCCAATATAGTTTTTATTGCAGTCCTTGCAATTAATTTTGTAAACAACGTTATTTATATCCTTCTTATTGAATTTATTTTTTGTATAAATTAATATAGCGGGATTTTTTGCTGTTGTGCTAAAGGCAAGTATTGTATTGCATTTTTCGAGTTTCTTTTTGTGGATGTATGACCTTGGATTAATAAAGGGAATCGTTGTTGGTTTTTGCTATATACAAGATTGTATTTTTTATTAATTTATACGGGTAGTTATTTTCTAAAAAGGCTTTTTTGATTTTTTTCATATTTTCTTTTTTGATTTTTTCGTCTGATATGTTTATGGATTTTGATATTGTTTGTTATGACGTTTCTCTTTTTGTGATATTGAGTGGTTTAAGTCAAAATGTATATATCTCCAGCTGTGTGTTGGTTTTTGGTACCAGTTTGTTGTAATTTTATTATTGTCTTCATGTATTAATACAGTGTCTAGGAATGACATTTTTTGTTGGTTTCTATTTCCTTGGTTGAAAGTGTTAACTATTTCATCGGTTTTGTTGTGGTAATATGTAAGTATGATTTTGTCTACGTATGTGAAGTACAAGAAAAGTTTGGAAGGAAGTTTGTTTAAGCATTCTTCTTCTAGATATTCCATTGTTAACTTGGCTGTTGTATTTGTCTTGAAATATGAAATATGTAGAGTTTAAACATAGCTGAACTCTTTCTGTTAATTCTTCTTGGTTTAGGTCTGCGAGTTTCTTAAGTTTGTCAGTATTTTTTTAAAATATCTATGGTTAAATTGATGGGGATGATGGTAAAGAGCGACGTGACGTCTATAGATATAATTTTATGTTGTTTTTGTATGGATTAATATATATTAACACACATCTTGAGAATAAATACATGTTTAACTATTTTTTATCACAAAAAGCTTGTGAACTTGTTAGAATGATAGAAGCAAGAAATAAAATATCGTGTGAAATTATTAATAGTAACTCAGTTCCTACATGTAGCGAAACTAGCAGCCAGTGAGTAAAATTACGCACGTTTATTTTTCGACGTGAATGGAACGTTGCATTGTTCATTGTGGCAATTTGGTTACGTAAATCAAGTGTTTTATGGCCCATACGGCTAATACCATCGATATAAGTACGTTTTTATTATAGGAACAGCAACAACGTCCATGGTATCCGGCCAATTATTCGTTGTAAATGCGCAAAACTATGCAATTACGGTGTATTTAACGATTGTTAAGTGATGGCATTCACATCGATCGGCGAAGTAAAACACAGACTATTATCTCTGGCTAAAACTTGAAATGTAGATAGAATAAATTATGTTAGTAATTATTTATTTCATCAAATTTATTTCTTTAAGTTTATATGCTATACACACAATGTAACGTTAAATCAACTTTCTGGAAAGTTGAAACTACGCAAAATATTAAAATACAAATAAAAATTTTAAAATCAAAAATTTTCCTAAATACTTGCAGATGCAAAATTTTGGGTCGGAAGAGGCTCCAAACCTTCACCACAAGGTATCAGAGTTCCTGATGAAAACGGCAAAGTAGTTCCACTAAGAAGATATGACCACAAAACAGTAGTCCTTACCCTCCCAGGAGATCTAACAGTCTTTGATATTGGCCACTTTGGAATTTGGTGTGAAGCTTTCACCGTAGATTTCGGCCACGTCCAGATTCCACAGAACCTAAACATTCCACCATCATTACAAATGCTTGGAGTCAGTCCTCAGGTATATACATATTTTTTCATGCGCTGAACTGGTTAGATATTAAGTAATAAGACTATAAAATGCGAATTTCTTTGCGGCTGGTATTCTGATGCTGCCTTTCTTTTCACTTTCTAAGCTTCTTTCCTCTCATATATACTTCTTGGTTATGGATTTTGTTGGAAGCGGACAATTTTGGTAGCTTCGCCTATTCCCGATCCTCGCCCCCCACTAGCCTAATGAGGTTTCTGTTGTTACAGAAGCGGACAAATGATTTTACTCCCCAAAGGCAGCAAACCAGGCCACTAGTGGGGGGACATCTCGAACCAACTACCTATCGACCTCCATCTAGTTTCCTCCGAAATTCCCAAGCCCAGAGAAGAAACGATGGCGGAAGGTCCCTCCAAGATCCTAATCAAGCTCATGAACTAGTCAGTAGAGGAATCGATGCTCAAGCTCCTCAAAACCTTCTAATCCAATCGCAAATCCTACCGCATCAGTTTCTCATCCAGCAACCAATTCAACAGTCGAATTACGTTCAACAACCGAATTACGGTCAACAACCAAATTTCGCACACCAGCCAAATTTTGCCCAACAACCAAATTTAGTCCAGCAGGCGAGCTTCATTCAACAACCGCAGTTCTTACGGCAACCGCACCACATACCTCAGCAAGTAGTTTATAGTGATCAAGTAGCACCGCATCAGCAAGTGTACGATCAGCAGCAAATTGTGCAGCAGCAGCTACCTCAACAGCAACAATTACGTATCAGGGACCACCAAAGATTTGTTCATCCTCATCAAATTTTGCAACAGCAAGCTGGACAGCAGCAAATTGGACAACAAAGGCTTTTGCAGCAACAAATTGATCAACAAGAAATTTCGCCACAAGGCATTTCACATCATCAAATTTTGCAACAGCCAATTCTGCACCAACAAATTCTGCAACAGTCCAGTCAATCTCAAGCTTACCAACAACCTGATTTGCAAAGACGAGTCGATGCTAATCACCAACAAGTTGCCCAGCAGCCCATCCAGTACGTGTTGGTGCCTCAACATCAACAGAGGCAGTTGGAACACCAACAGTTGCGAGAACAATTAAATCGACAACACAATCGATTCGAAATCACTTCACAACCGAACCAATACTTAGTTGGCTAACGACAGCTTTTGACTTAGGTTTTCAAGGGCTTCGAATTTTTTTGAAACGCTAAGTTTCAAAAAGAATCTCAAGCCTCTCAACTAGCTAATATTTTTTGCGAAAAAGCCAGTTTTACGGTTCTCTTCATTTCAAACCATTTTTGTACCTCTTACACATATTTATTTACAAACTCTTCGCGGAATCATCATCACAAATTTTTGTAAATAGTCTATACGTACACATGTAAGACCAATTAATTTATTAATTACCTACAACAATACACCCTATTTATTTTATTTGTAGCGCATACTCCTTAATAGGTTATACTTTTTTAATGTGAACTATGATATTATGGTATTATTGTGTTATTTTATGTATTTTTTAAATTAATAAAAGAATCAATAAACGCTTCAATCGTCGATTTCTGAAATCATTCGATTCGACTAAAACATTTTCTTTCTACACTCTAACGTATTTTTTATTACAGTCAAAGCTTAACTGCGAAGTTTTATACGACAACTTGGCTTTCGAGGTTCGTTGGGCCGTGGCTGGAGACAGCATTGTGTTGCAGCTTGTTTCAAAATTAGGTGAGTCGTTAAGTTACCCACATTTAGAAACAACCACATGCATGTAAACCAGAGACATTATTGCAGAAAGCGCTGCTAAAATATATAATATTGCATTACCTTAATTACGAAAGGCCGGGAGTTGATGGGGTTGGGGGCTGCTCCGCCACATCAACGGTGAGTAGCTCAAAGGAATAGTAGTACTTAATACGAGAACACTCGTTATATTACTCTATTTCCTTACAGTGCTATTATCGTCAAATATAGGTATGATGTTACTTCTCTCAGCAAAATTTCTACAATCAGATTTTATTTCACATAAAGTAGTTCTTCAACTGATCCCAAAATTTAACTCGACGTTTCGGTTTTATAGCAAAATAAGTGGCTTCTTAAAATAGCATTTTTATGATAAGATACAATGATAGTACTTTATAAATGACATCGAATCAGTATCTCAGGACGTTTTGGTGGCGCCTGAATAAATTTTGAGCATTTTCGGTATACTGAGTGTGTCGTCTTTGCTAATATTTAAAAATTTAGCATACAGATACTATAACTAAATAATACATTTGTTTCAAATAGGAATAGTGATAGTGCGTGTTAACTTAAAATTTTTTTCTTATCTAAAATCTTTCTAAATTACATTTTTACAAGATGGCTAAGCAAGTAGTTTCATAACTTACTTTAAATTTTAAACACTTAAAAGTTTTTAAAGAATAAACATTATAATTTTCTCATCGATAGCAATAATTGCTTTTAAGAAATGTGTCTCCAAAAGAGACTTCCCATTAACTTTAAAACTTTCATTTTCAAGTCTGTATGAAAAATAGTTTTCATATTAATGATGACGTCATCTCAAAACCTCGACACAGTCATTACCGGAAAATAAACCTATTGTTAATTATTTCCCTTTAAAATGAAGCCCTTAGATTTCCTGATACTAATTTAAGTTTCGTGAATTTGAATATATTCTCAGGTCTGCATCTCGAATATTATTTTAAAGTTTAAAGTAACATGGACATAAGAAGAGGGAAAACCGATTTACATTTGCCTCTACCCTTAGAAACTTTTTTTAAAGGAAATAATTCAAAAATAAATTGCTATTAGAGTTTTACGCTTATTAAGTTAAGGCATATTTTATAATATTTTGCTGGTTTATTTGTCAAATTCGAGTCTTTTACTGAGAAATGAAAACAAATGGCGTTCTGGGTGAAAGCATTAAAATTCTTGAATTATTTTTCCGTATTACAGACTTTCATAACAAGGTTTCTCAGATTCCTAGCAATAAATCTAGAAATTTTTTGACATTGTACATTTTATACTAGAAATGCAGCCAAAATAATAGCTCTCAGTTTTTGTAGATTTTATACTATATGTCGTTATGACAGATATTTCCTTTGAATGTGACTAAAAATGCCAAGACAAAACTAATGGCTAATAAATATTAACGCAATTGCTATTAAGCAAAAGTAAAGCACTTAAAAATTATACATTACTATTGGTGATAAAAAATTTGAGTATAATGTTATGAAATAATGGATACATGTTCACTAATTTTTACCGCATCTAGAAAACGTATAGAAGCCTCCAATTTTGAAGTGTAAAATAACAATAAAAATTTGGCATTTCAAATGAATATTCTGGTAAACATCTACAGCAAATTTTAGTGTTTGGTAATAAGCTAATTCTAAGTTTCCAAGGCATAAAACCATGAATTTTTGCCCAGCAATAGCAAACTGTTTCTGCAATAGTCGTTAATTTTCAGTAAATTTTTCATTGAAAAAATTTAAAACATTTTAATTTTTTTCTATTCAAAATTTTCAAATATAAGCGCTTGCGTAAAATACCGCGAGAGAAACTCGTAGATTTCAAAGCCGAGACACAACTATAGGGAAAAAGTGCACCCTTAAATAAACCGGAAGTATCCACCCCTACAACATTTATATGTCACACGGTGTAAATTGGCGGTGAAAAATACACGCAAGAGGTACTTTATCTAAATATATTTCTTTGGAATGTATCGTATATCAAGCTGTCTTTCCAGCACTCAACCTAACTGGATTGAAATAGAATGTTTTAGTAAGTAAACGCATCTGGTATATAAGAGTTCAAGACGTTCCGTTCTCGTTAGGTACATCCGCTTTCGGATCGGTTCTTTCAAAATAAAAAGACAAAACATGACAATCCTTCAAGTTGTTTGCGCAAATTTCATTTAACAAACTGATGTATTATTATCGCTATTTTCCAGATAACGGCGAATACATGTCATTTGGCCTTTCCGGAGATGACACGAAAAGCCAAATGGTTGGTGGAGATGTCGTGGTAGCTTGGGTGGACAAAGAAACTTTAAAAGGGTATGCCGAAGATTACTTCTTAGACGCTAAATCCCAATGCTCCGGCCCTAAAGGATCTTGTCCCGATGAAAGATTAGCCGAAAATACTAACAACATTCGCCTTCTGAACGCAGCTATGGTAAACGGGTATTCCATTGTAACATACCAGAGACCTCTTAGAGCTACTGATGAGTTAGATAAACCGATTTACACCAATAGATCACAAGCTATTATTTGGGCTATCGGGCCTTTGAACCAGAGGAATGAAGTTTCTTTCCATAGCCATTATACCAAAGGAGATCAATTCTTAGACTTCGGTAGAGCACCGAAATGGAACTGTCCAATGCCTGAAGGAGACGTACCATCTATGAAAGTAGCAACTACTCCGGAGCCTCAGTACCAGGAAGTAGCTAATATTAGAATCCAAGAAGAAGTAAAAGTTGAAGATTCTACTCAACTATCTTCAGAACCAACCAGAGCGCCTAGCAGATCAAGAAATGGAAATAGGCGTAGAGGAAGTAACCGCCAAGAAGTTACAACTCAAAAAGAAACGACTCCTAGAAGTCGCCAGCCTACCAGTAGACCGACAGCTAGGCCAGTTCCAACGCCAGCACCTGTGCAAAATAGAAACGCTTGGGAAATCCCCCCTATTCAATGCTATGAACCTGAAGATGGCGTCTTCTATGCCCAGATGGGACCAACTGGAGGGAAGAGAGGATATCCCGCTATAACAGGGCATGTAGGCTGGGGAATCGCTTGGTACATCAACGGATTACTTATACCTGAAATTAATGTTGTTAGAGGAAAAACCTACACTTTTGTCGTTGAAGGAGGATTAGATGCTGAGACGCCCGCTAAATACCATCCATTTTATATTACTGATGATCCTGTTGGTGGATACGAGTACAAATCTCCAGAAGAGAAAAAGGTTAGTACTTAACGAAAGAGCATATTCAAAAGAGTTATATCTAAATGAGTATAATTTCAATTGTACACGAAATTATTTTTAATTAATATCGCCTAGCGATAAGCTCACTAGCTTTTACTTTGCCATTTTTAGTCAAAGATTATTTTTGAGGGGTTTTTGTTTTGCAAAATGTTTTTTATGGTCAAACGTATAAACTAAGTTGTTTAGTACTTTTGTTGATTTTGCTTTTTGTATTTGCTTTTATTATTTCTGCAAATCCCAGGAAATAAAGTATTAGTTTTGTTATTTAAAATCTTTCGCTAAAGAAACTTAATCTTGAACTTTAAATTACATTCTTCTATAACAAACGACATCAAAATACAAACTAAACGGTATTTGCCATTAAAAAATAAATTAGACTCAGTTGATGTATAGAAGATGATAAAAAATGATTGTGTGCCAGTAACAGGAATTTCTTGCTTATAGCTGGTCCCAATTCAAATAGATAGGAGTAAATTTATTTATGTAAACATTGATAGAACCCCAGTTAAGATTGATTTGTTTGCATAAAACTGCCGCATTTTCTTTAGCCATAGGATCTACTCCGAAAACTAGTTTCTTAACACAAACTATAAACGAAGCAAATATCGGTTGGCTTTCTTGACTTTATTTATTAAAATATGACATATGCAAATTTATTAACTGCTTTTAATACGTTGCAGTCTCAAATGTCATATATGTCAATTCCTTTAAGAAATTTCAATTAAAATTGTACCTTTTTTCAGAATATTCGTATTTTCTCCGGTGCAAAACAAGCAAGAGATGGCACCATTATTCCAACCGGTATAGGTCGGCTCTGTCACTGGACCCACCAAGGCGACTCCGAAGCCGATGATTTTGATTCATTTGGAGCTTACCAACGTACTCTCGAGCTAAAATGTGACCAAGGCGAGCCAGGAGTTATAGAATGGACTCCTGATACGAACACACCAGATACAGTCTACTACCAATGCTTCACCCACAGGTACTTAGGATGGAAAATAAACGTGCTGAACTCTTGTGACGCTCAACCAGCAGGAAGTGAACCAATCCCGTCCATAGTTGTAGCTCCAGATAGAGAAGAAGACCTAGTCAACAGCCCATCGATTCTAGTAGAAACACGTATCAAACCAAACGACCTCAGCGATTTATTCGTGAAAACTGACAGAGATCTCCAAGGAATCAAACCGAATCCGATTCGTTTTAACTTTGAAAAAGATCAAATTAGTATTTTAGGAGAAACTAACCCAGTGGTAAACGAATCAGGTGAAAAAAAATCCAGTGAAACTAACCCAATGGAAAATATCCCAGTTGAAGCGGGCCCTATTGAAACAAACCCAATTGAATATGAGCCCGAAATGTCAGATGTTGTGGTGATAAATGAGTCACCAGTCTCTATAGAGCAGAAGCTACCTAAAGTTCAAGTTGAAAAGAAATTTCGCCCAGAGCCTAATATTAACTTAAAAGAAGACGCAACAACGATTTTGAATCAAACAATAATGCTACCACCTGCAATTGGACAACCCAACTATTACAACCAAGCAAAATTGGTACCAAGAAGACCTATTTCTCATTTCAGACCGCAATTAATGAAGAAAAATTCAGGGCACCTCCCACTAAATAGTCCAAAACGCCCCCATCCTGCTTCTTCATACAAAAAGTCACCCTATCGTCCCATTGTTAAAATGACCGGGCTGCGAGCACCACCCCCACCATCCCGTTTTGCCTTGAACAAACCATCACACTTTCGCAACGTCCAGAAGCGACCGCAAAGCGTCGTTATAATGAAACAACCACAGCTACTTTTAGCCCAAAAGGAACAAGGAAACTTACACGTGGAAATTTCACCACTGCAAGCATCAACTGAACGTGAACCAGAAGTCAGGACAGAAAAACCTTATGCTTCGCTTATATCTGTTAAGCCTCATAAAGAAATGTACCCAGCATTGGAGGCAACAATGCCTCTAGCTGTGAATACTGGATTTCACCCTGAGAGCGTAGTCATAGAAGGCGGCTTTAAACCAATTATCAACAAAGAGATTGACAGGGTGTTTGAAGATGGGCCTAAATTGGAGCTCGAAAGCGAGATAGGGATCATTGATGTGCAGAAAGAAGCGGAAGGTGGTGAAAAGAAAAGTTTTGGGCCTGTCTTTATCCCGTCGCCGGTGGTTGGCCAAAAGGACAAAAAGACTCAAATGCAGAAAAGGCGTGCTAAGCCTAAGAATTCTCCAGCCATGTTTATTGTGAAAAAGGGAAGAAGCGAGGAGAGTCAAGCATCTGAAGGAGATGAAGAAGCGGCAGCTGCTGAACGAGTGGAATCTTATTACTTACCGCCAGTTGACAAAAAAACTAAGCCGGTGGCTCGTGCGAGAAAGCCCTCCGATATTGATGCACCACCAGGAACTGTTATTACTTACGATGGGAAGAAGGTGTCAGGAGCAAGTCTTACCAGGTTAGCGGACCGAAGCACCGTTTTGGAAGGTAGGGCTTCCAAAGCGGCGGAGTTTATAAGAGCCAGACCGCAATTTACGCCTTTTAAGGGAGAGCTCCCCCCTTTAGATCCAAAGTTTATTGATATCAACGCCCCTCAACTGCAGCAGAAAGGAGTTTTGAACCGAGATTTAGATACGCCTAAGTTTAGCGGCACAAAATTATCATTAGTTAGGCAGTTGGAGCACACTAACGATGACATACAAGAAATTTTGAAACTAAGGGTTAGAAGAGAGGCTCATCACACCCCGGAGCATACGGCAGAACAAGAAGCTCAGAAAAAGCTGATAACTAATTCTACGTCGAAAGAAATTTACGATCATTTAGGACACGATCATAGTATGCATTCCCATGATCATGATCATAATCACGAAGATCACAGCCAACATGAACACAGCCATGGGGAGAGTAACGATAACATACCTACAAGTGCCTCGGTGGGTTTGAATTTGCCTTCCACGTTGTGTTCTATTGTGATTTTTCTTTCTTTACTCAATAGGCTAAATTAATTTAACACCGTTTCTTTAAATACCGTTCTTTTTCTTCGTCTTTTCCTAAGTTATGTTAAGTTTTATTTTGTATATGTTTAAGTGTTTGTTGAGATTATGTACATAACTGAAATAATATAGTTATAAAAACATAAGTTATTTATTTATTGTCACTATAATGTATCCACGATTTATGACAAAAGTCCATGTTAGATATGCCTAGATATATGCTTCTGAACTAAAAGTCTCGCTTACGCTTGTCAATGCTAATCTGGATATAATAATCAGTCACTTTCTATTTGGCCATTTGAGCTATTATCAGTTTTGTATGATTTTAGGTAACAGAATATACTAATTTTACTAATATAGGAGCAAAAATTTTGAGTTTTTACATACAGCGGCTCATTTTTTAAAGTTTTTAATTTGAACCTCTTAAATGGTTAGCCTGTCGTAATTATTCGTTAATGCAACAATTTGTCTTTTAATATCATTTAGAAAGTATGTACATGTACATACATATCAACTATGACTATGAGAAAAATAACCAAAACCTGTTTAAGTGATTATTTACAAAAGCAATATTTAGAGCAATATTTAGAGCATAATATTGTTAGATATAGTTAGCTTGAAAACAAACTTGTGACAAAAATTTGCGCTTTGGTGTATTGAAACAATTTAGTTAATACTTACTTATCTTTGTAAGTACAGAAATAGGTGTAGAGAAGATAATGTTAGAAAAAAACGAAAAATCAGTCTGCAAAAGTTCAAAATTATGCTCCGATATTTTTTCGAAGAAACAGTTAACTTTATTATCATTTCTAAAACCAAGTAAGCATTGTAAGAAATGCAATAATCATTACAGATATGTTACTGTTACTCTCAACGAGGATTGTCATAATGAAAGTGGGGAGGGTTAATAGGTTTCCCAGGCCAAAGATTCTTATATCTCCCTTATGTAGATTAGCATCTCTTGACCTAGATCATGCCAAGTAATAATTATTATTATTTCTGTAATAAGTCTTATTAGTGAAAAGTTAACAGTGACTGAAAATTGAACCTTAATATAATATAAGAGTTAAGTTAACATAAACTTTGTACTTCAATACATCCTCCTGAATATATTATAAAACTATGTGCTTTGATCAGCTGCTTAGGATCCTAAATTAAGTATTTAAAATTCAAATTACACACTGTTCTTTAAAAAGTCAACATAGTACAAGAATATACGTACCATAAAGTTTTAGTAGTAGTTTTCAAAATATACTGTGCGGCTTCAATTAATTTTGCCAAATAATCAATATGCAATATCTTTGATAATTTTGAGTCAGATGTCAATTTTATTAATAAATTTCATTGCAAATAAGACTACGAATATTGAAGAAATGAACAAAACCAGTTCCAGATTTGAAGAAAATAAGTAAGCATACTTACCTTCTGGTCGGTATTAAGTATCATCAGACAAACATGGATTAAAAGTTCCATAGCTTTATACAAGTTTTCAATGCACCTATGGTAAGAACTGTTTGTCCTATAAATGACGTGATCAGCTTAATGTAGTCACTATTTATTATATATGTGATAAAAACAGGAATACAGTTTTAGTGCATTGAGGTCCTTCACTGCTATTTAATAAAACAATCACAGAGGTAGACTATGAGAATAACACAGAAGCAAAACATATGGAAAGCTTTCGTTCCAAAGAATTAGTTACGCATGAAAAATGTGAAATAGGACGTTACAGTACAGCTAACAGGGGATTCTTATTTACTTGCAAAATTGGTACGACATATTTTTAAGTTCAATTATTTGCTCTCCTGACTGCTAAAATAAGTTAAAACTTTACAATAAATTTTGCTGAAAGTTTTCTGGGAGAACACTTAGGAATGTATACGGGATGTCCAGATGACATTTTATATCCGCGCTTAAGAGCTATATTTAATTTTGATATCCTAAACGGTCGTACTAAAAGTGAGCGAGCATATGCAGAAACTATTTGATTCCGAATGCGCGGAATAATTTCAATTTTACTAAGTTGAAAGTATTTGGGGTCAAAATATCCATTGAAATGTTATATCTTGTATCATGTTTGCTTTTATTTAAATTGCAATAGAATTTATTCCGCTTTTTTTCTCTTTTTCACAAATCATTTAGAGAAAGCTATAATTTGTTGACACTTTAGCTTTGTACTGTTTGGTTTCGTTTAAATTCTTTAAAAGCCGATTACCGGTGCTTTCCATATCAGAAAAAGTAAATGGTTTATTTTGAAGGAATTATCAGCAGTTATTTTGATTGCTGAAGTGGAAGTAGAAATTTGTTTTAATTTTTTTTCTAAATTACTAAATACTTACATAACTTAAGGACTTTCCTATTCATACACTATTTGCGTTTACGATAAATATTAATGTTTTTGAGAAAGTTATTTTGAATGGACAATAAATTAAGAAGATGGTCTGAACTATAAGAGTCACAGTATTTCCCAAGAAAATTTTACTGAAAGCGAGCTAGACACTAAAGTGACAAGTATCACTGATGTCAATTCACATTAACAATTCTAGTGGGGCATTCACTGTTTAGATAAGTGCAACCCAATTGCTTTATAAGATCTACGAAAATATTACCTGCTGCTTTTTTTACTGGAACTAAACAAGGGATAATGTCCGTTCAAATCCACACCAAAGTGTTTGAAATGTGTGCACTTATGGGACGATAAGCACTTACAAAATCTATATCCATAGTCTCAATAATTATACAAGTGCTAAATTCTTTTATGTCTTTATTAAAGACTATAGTTTTAAAGCTAAACGGTTTGCTAACTAGAATAGTTAAATCTTCGATATATACTTTTATTATTTCTACAATGTTTGGTCTGCCCTTTTAATTCAAGACCAGCTCCCACAGCCTTCATAATAAGGTGTTTAGTCGGTCATTTTGAGGAACTGGATTTAGTGGCCTATCGTTTTAGAAGAGGTATCTATGGAAATATTCGCATTGAAGATACCGCGGAAACTGTGCGGCAGAGCTCTGCAAATGATCTATCTGTCTCAACTCGACTTGGTTGCAACCAATTGAACATTTCCAGCATTACATGAAGTTTCGCATAGCTAGCCGCAAAACTTGTTTTTTTTAAGTAATGTTTTGGAGTCGAATGAAGCACATTTCCACCTAAATGATTATGTCATTAAGCAGAACTGTAGATTTTGAAATTCTGAAAAAAGAGCTACACACTAGTATCAATTGCATCCATCCAAATATACTGATTTGTGCGGTGTAATAACCAATAAAGTTATCGGTCCATATTTCTTTGAGTATGAAAATGGAACCCCGAAACCGATTTTCGAAGTTTCTTACAGAACAATAATCGAAAACTTTTTGCGGCTTATAGCGTAGCAGAATCTCAACTGGTAGTTTCAACAAGAGGAAACATCTACACTCACTGTTAAGCAAACTATGCATCTGCTACGAGAAATGTTTGGCAAACTTTATTAAAAAAAATTAATTTCCCTTGGTTTCCTCGCTCATCAAATTTAACTGTGTTTGTTTTCTTTTATGGGGACATTTAAAAGACTAAGTGTATGTAAATAAACCACAGACTATCAAACAGCTGAAGCAGAATATTCGAGACGAAATACTGCGCTTTCAACTGGAAACATTACGTAGTGTAATGGAAAACATGCTTGAAAAGTCGATCTCTACATTGAAGAAAATTGTGAACAGCGTCTAGTATTATATTTTGTACATAAGTTTTCGGAAATATATTTAATATATAAAAAATAAGCAAAATTAATGAATATAACTTAAGTTATCCTTGGTTAAAATTAGTCTTATTTGACCTACCTTTTATCTTGAAAAATTTAATTTGATCGACAAAACAATATTTACGTTAAATCTTGTAATATCGTTCAGTATAGCATCCTTACGTAAGGACAGGAAAACATTTGAAATAACGATATATTATGATTTAAATGAGCGAGCTGATAAATATTTGCTATATAAAGTATACTAATACTTTTTTAAGTTCATAGGAAATTCTTGACGGTAGTTAGACTTGACAGATAGACACATATCCAAGCTCCAGCTATTTAAGAAGCAGGTGTCAGATTTTTTGGGCAAATAATGTCCCTATTCAGTGAAATATCTTCAAGTGAAGGAAAAACGATTTTTTTGTCAGACCTCGAGGTCAGTCAAAATCATGTCAAAATAGGAGGAGAAGATCCCTTCCTGAGGATGCGTAACATGTACATTTTGTTACACGTGTTATTAAAATTAATTAACTTTGTAATAATATCGAATTAAGCTCTTAGCTTTTTTAGTTTGAACTTCAATGAAAAACTTCTAAAAACACCCAGAACGGGCTCGAAGACAAGGTAAAGTTATTTTGCAACATGACAACGCTCCTGCACATTCAGCCAAGGTGGTCAAAGAAAACATTTTTTCGCTTGGTTGGGAACTCCTATCCCTACCCCCGTATTCACCAGACTTGGCGCCTTCAGATTATTACCTCTTCTCATCGATGTCACACGCACTTACTGAGCAACACTTTCGCCTTTCGAGGATGTACAAAAATGGCTCGATGAATGGATATCAATTCTTTCTTTTGTAATGATATCCATCAATTGCCCGAAAGATGAATAAAATGTGTGAAAATCGGGGGCCAATATTTTAAATAATTTTTTTTTACATTATTCTTTAATAATTGCATATATTTTTCATGACGAAAAACGACATTTTAAACTTGCGCACCTGATAGATACTTTTATTGGGTTCTTATCTCTGTTCAATATCGATGATTTGGTGGTCTAATGAGGAATCCAGTTTTTGAATAGAGTATGGAGTTAACACATGAAGTAGATTTATTTTAGATATTTCGATTATAATCTTCATCATTGTCATCAACGCGTGCTGTATTTGATTAAAATCAACAGAAAAATAATAAAGTTAAATTTATTTCCGATTTAAAGAAACGAGTTTTGTTTCTTCCACAGATTAGGACCACGAGTATCTGTATTATTTAGGGAACCATATAAACGAGTTTCCTTGGTTTAAAATTTTTTTTTTAATTTCTGCTGATATTTTGTTGATATCCATACAACATTCAATGTTCGACCAATAAGTATGGTAGCCATTTCGCAAAATGTGAAAATTTTTTGTTTGAGTTGATCCAGAAGAACCGTCCATTACATTTTTCATAAGTTTTAAATGTTTTGGTCATGACAATAAAAATGCAGAAAATTCTGTTACTTACTGTGACTTATTGTTTAATACTCCAATATTTAGAATAGAACTTTATTTTTTCCATTATTTATGCACATGAGTGTTTATATATCAGAAATTGGTAGTAAAAGGATATGTTGAAGTACAATTTCAAGCCGAGACTAAATAGTGTAGCCGAACTAAATAGGTAGAATTCATGAAACAATTCTGCTGAAATAATCGATGTATTATTTCTACAGCAGTCCCAAGGTTTCTTTAGCGGAATTGTTCAAGAAGCAATACTGTTTACATTTCTCATAAGCTGAAATTATTATTCTTGATTTAAATGCAAATGAAGTAAAAAAATCTGCAAATCAGCTTGATTTAGGTTGCAAAGATCTTTATCATTTCTCATTTTATAATTTGGTTTCTCTATATAAAGCTTGAAGTGCTGATCATATTTAAGAATATATCAAATGCTAATTCTTGTATAATGAATATATTCTTAAGTTGAATTACATAAATATCTAATCAGCTCATTTTTCCTCTCATTAGTATCAATGTTAAGCAACAACTACATTTGCGTTTATAAGCGGTAGGATGATTCGGGTGATTAGACAATGAATCGCTCAATATTGACAATTCTTATCTATATTTTTTCTGTATTTATTAATTTTATAGCACCTAAAGATAAATCCTGAATCAGGCTTCAAGTCACGGTTTAGTGATTAACAATTCATCATATTTAACATTACTAAGAAAGCATTCAATTGATTATTTCTGAAATAAAGAACACGATAAGTAAAACTGTTTTAGTGGGTAAGCTATCACAGCACATAAAAATTATCATATAAGGTTTTGGAAAATTTAAGTTCGAAAATAAAGTGAAATATTCAGAAAATTGTAATGAATCAATTATATTGCTATTGACATCAGTATAGCAATAGTATTTCATAAAACATATTCTTAAATTTTTAGTAGCAACTGATATAGTAGCAAGTTAGTTGTAAAACAAAATTAAGCTAGACAAAGTTGTTGAGCAAACATTTATTTTTTTATCTTACAATTTTTCGTCGGGTTGTATTTTTGTCAATTCTTCAGATTTGTTCCATAGTTTCTCACAAAATTTGGTGTTGAATGCTAAGTTTGGTTTTTTGTCAACGGCGCACTCTGAAAAGAAAGAGCCTGTGACTTTTTCAACTTCAGAAGCCACTGCAAGGTGTAGAGTGGTTTGGACTCCTTGCTTAATATTTTTTGAAAGCAAAGACACCACTTTATCTTTGAACCACTGCTGGATTGTGTTGTACAATGTGAACCGTGAAAAAATACCTGTGTTTACAAACCCAGGATGCAGAGAATTTGAAGTTACCCCGGTTCCTTTTAGTTTATGAGCAAAACAATCAGCTGTTATTATATTGCACATTTTTGTGTTACAATACAGATTCCATTCTAATTTTAGAGGCGTATCTCCTTTTGGTTCGATTAAGGACTCCTCGTCTAGCTTGTGGAGGCAGGCTAGTTTAGAGGAAACGAAGATGATTCTGCTAGGAGCTGATTTTTTCAAAAGCCCTGAAAATATTTTGCCTCATAATCTATGTGACGCACTTGAGTTATCATTTCAAAATAGATCATGATCTAAAATTAATCATTGTGCAGATAGTCATGCAAACTCGTGCTAGTGAAATATATGAAACAACATTTAACTTTTAGTACATTTTCGATTTGATCCGAGGTCAAAATAGTTATTTATAATTATAAACTGGCTAATTTATATACGTCTATATAAAAATACAGCAATAAGAAATCTCCAGTTGTTACGTTACGACCTCTACTACGAAGTGGTATTTACGTAATAGTCGTAGCTACCTATGTCACATTGTAAAAGAGAAGTTATAATTTACAAAAGAATAATTGCACATTACGACATAATAGGTACGCGGATAATTCAATGTTGAAAGAGAATTATGTATAAAATTATTTAAATCTTGCATGATTACTAAATTAAATACCACTATTTTACAGAAAATGTAAGTTCAGACATACCTGTTAACAAATAGGTAAGCAAAAAAGGCCCATAATGGTTCGTAGCCATACCAAGATGGAGCCCATCTTCTGACTTTCTTTTTCCAAATCGTATAGCCCCTGCATTATTTATTAAGATGTCCAGTTTCTTTTCACTTTCAGTGATTTCCTTTACAAAATTCCTGATGGATTTAAAACAGGCCAAATTTAAATGTTTGTAGTAAATGTTCGGATTTCGTGTCTCTTCCTTTAATTTCTCCACAGACTCAACGCCATCTACAATATCCGCTATTATGACTTTACATCCCCTAGATGCCAAACCTAATGCCGTTTCATACCCCAAGCCTACCGAGAATGTAATTATGATTTATTGGAATTTAGTATTTCAAAGCTGAAAAGAAGCATACCTTGATTTCCACCTGTTACTATCGCAGTTTTTCCCACTAGGCTCACAGGACTTTCACAATTTTTTGACGTTAGATTCACGTAAGCCCTTATGGCCAAATAAATCAAATATAAGTAAAACAGTATGTGCAAACAACAAAACATATTTAACGCACTACTTGAACATAGAAAAATTTAAAATGATCCAAAGATGTAGCCTTACTGCCTTAGTTGATAATAAGTTTGTTAACCTAATAATTTTTGATAGTAAAGGTTAAAAGATCTCTCATTTTAAAACGTAAGATCAAAGGTTCATTTAATATTAAGTACATTTCTATAAAACCCTATGCTAATACGTTGTCGTCCACACATAGCAATAAAAAATAATTTAATAAAATTTGCAACTAAAAAGTGTATCAAAACTTATCAAAAGTGATCAGTGAATGCAGTTTAGATGTGCAACATCTCCTTGCTTTTATTCCAAATTTCTTTCGCTAGGTTTTCATTTCTCGCAGATCTATACATCGAAACTTTCTGGCAGTCCTCAAATAAACACCCGCTGATGTTTTCCACGTCTCTGTCGACGCAGAGATAAATAGTCGTCTGAGCTCCAGCTTCCGAAGTTTTGTAGTAGAGAAAAGCTGCTACTTTAAATAAATATTTCGTTAATCCCGGTATTGTGTCAATGGCTGCAGTCCTAACAGCGCCGGGGTGAAGAACATTAGCTGTGACTCCTGTTCCTTGCAAATGCTTTGCCAGCTCTATAGTGAAGAGTATGTTGCATAATTTGGAGTTGGCATAGGCAAATATTCCGGGAAGGAACCTGGGGTATTTATTGAGGTCGTTTTGGGTGATTCTCGCATAAGCAGCCGCTTTTGAAGAGACATTTACGATCCTGCTAGGCACTGATGCTTTTAATTTCTCTAGTAGCAAGTGAGTGAGGAGGACGCTGGATAAGTAATTCACCTGCATGGTGATTTGGAAACCATCCACCGTTATTTTATTTCCCAGACCAACCGCTCCTGCGTTGTTCACCAATATGTCGAGTCGGGATTCTTTTTCACAAAACTCTCTCGCGAATTGTTTGACGGAATTCAAAGAAGCCATGTCTATCAGCATTATAACCACGTTGTTGTTGCTCGTCGCTTTTATAATAGCCGATTTGGCTTCTTCGGCCCGCTCTTTGCTCCGACAGGCGAGGATGACTCGGCATCCTCTTTTTGCCAAGTCCAATGCTGTGTAATATCCAATACCTGAGCAAAAAGGAAAAAATGACATTCGCAATTAATTGATGGTTGATAGGTAGTTATAAATAGTTTATTGGTATTTTTGTAAACATCATGTTTTTCCTACTATGTTTTTGCTATATAAACTATTAACATCATTAATACATGAAAAGGCACATAATCACAACCTTAACTACCTTAAAGTGTAAAGGCTAACTTAAACAATACTTCACTCATTACTTACATAATCAGTAATAATTCAATGATAAATAAACTAAGCCCAGGCTCTTTTGTTCGGTGCAATCTGCTTTCTACTTCATCCTTCTCGTTTCCCCTATTCTATTCACTTTTCACATACTTTTTGTTTATTCTAGGCGACCTAGCTAGCTGACCTGTTTTCGTTCTATTATTGTAAAGGTTGCTTCAGCAGAGTGTTCATTTATTATTTCTATATTTCCCACATGTTTTTAAGTTGCAGCACCTATTACAGCCCACCAGTATTTCATCTCGATAATCTGTACCTTACATTTCAGGCGTTAATGAACAACTTTCGCGTGTATTTTTTTTTATTTTGGTGTGTTTGTCAAGTTTTTCCTTTTATAAAAACGTATTCTTTATAACATTAGAACGTGTCTTCCGTCATTTGGCGTTGTTCCTCTTATCCAATAATTTTCCTGTTCCGTTTTGTTATTCCTAACATGCTTGTTTCCACAGTTCTTTCGATACTTAGAAGCTTCTGTGTGATGATTGCATTTAAAATCCAAGTATCAAAGCCATTTATTAGTATTGGTAAGATGCATTCATCAAAGGCTTTGCTTTTTAGACACACAGGTGTTCTAGATTTCAATATTGTATAATTCTTCTCGAATGCTCTCCAAGCCAGATTTCATCTACTGTTTTTTTTTAGACGAGTGATCATAGTACATGAACTGATTAGCCTAAATGCGCATATTGGTCTTCTTTTTGAATGTTTTTTTTATTCACAATGATGTTTACACTGGATCAAATTTCGTTGAACATCACTTTTGTCTTTGAATGGTTTACTACAGGATGCGTGAAAAGTTCAATCAAGATCATTAAGTAAGTACGTAATATTCTTAGAGAAAATCTAAGTGTGGCTACGCGTTACATTGCTGTTACTCTAGGAACCTCGGATAATACGCCATATTTACATAAAGATTTGCATATGAACATTTTTAGGGGGCGTGCTGCCGCATATGCCAACAATTAAACAAATCCTGAATCAAAAACAACTTTATCAGAGCTTTCAATAAGAATAAAGTTTAGTTATTGCAACGGTACACATCAATAGAAAAAACTTAAATCTAGCAGGACCGCTTACAGTGAACTGAAGCTAGTCATTTACCTCCAAAGCAGACTAAAAAACTAAATGCAAAAAAAGATTATGGTTTCCGTTTTTTTGGATTTCAAACGGATTTTGCTAATTGATTATCTTAATAAGCTGAAACCATTAACTCTCAATATTATTGTGATCTTTTGAAGGGATTAGATTAAATTGTACATGAAAAAAGACCTAGTTTACAAAAGAAAAAACTTGTTTTATCAAGACAATGCATATGTCCATACAAGTATTGTGACCATAGGATAATGCAACGAATTAAAGTACAATTTGGTTAAACATCCCCAATATGTTACAGATTTGTCTCTGTGAGACGTCCATTTCACAGATATTTGTAATTGTTCCTTCATGGAAAACGTTTCTCATCGAATGACGAAGTTTATGGCTGGTATCCATAAATCAGTATTTTATAGAGCTATTAGAATCTCACTCTAAAGATGTAAAAAAAAATGATAAGTCTATCACCATTGGTTTATAGCTCCTTATTTTCTCAGTTTATTTGGTAAAGACATATTCTAATATGACCAAATATCTTAGAAGAGATCGAATCGTCTTAACGTGCACTTATTATTGAGAACTCCCTAGTGACTTTATGAAATTTCACTTCTGCTTTTGCTCCCACATCAATGTTATTTTTCTAAGCCTTGTTTTGTTAGGGCTTCCATAATTGTCGCAGGTAGGTTTGAGTCAAAGAGACATTCTCGAAATCAATGAAATTCATTGACAGTGGTACTGTATGTTCTTTGGTTTTGCTGATTATTGCTCTTGCAGTTTGAGTTTGATATATGATCCCAAACCCACAACGGAAACTAACATAGAGGCTTAAGATAACTTTTGTGAACACTTTAAATAACCTTGGCGGCAAAGGTGTTGGTCGACAATGTCCTTAGCTTTGGAAGCTTTCTTTCACAAATGCATTTAATGTGCATCGTTGTTATACAAGTTAGTGTTTGTTTGCCTGATTGTAACTTTTTCTGTTTTCAATAGCATCTTGTACAAGATTTTGATATTATATATTTTAATTTGCGTTTTATTGGTCTTACATATTTAATGCGACTTATTATGTCAGAATTGTTCTTTATTTTTCTTAGTTGCTTCATCAAATTCGTAGTGTTATCTGACTTGTTTTAGATCAGATTTATTGACCCATTTAATTTGATGTGTAATTTTTACTGGAATATGTCTACGCTATTTGCCAGTTGTCATATTTAGTAATTTTATTGGTGCGTTTATGAGATTTCTTCCTCCCAGTCCCGTATTTATTCTATTACTTAGGATATAGGGAATTTTGTTGCTAATATTACCATTTCAGCTTTCTTATGTCCACATTTTTGAAGGTTTATTCTTGAAGAATCTACTTATTATGCTGATGTATTTCGTAAACTGCACTAGACGTTCACCCACTTCGTTTCAATAGGGTGCACCATAGTTTCAGATTTCTATTTAATCCCTTAAAACTTAAGTTAAATTTGCTTTCAAATTTTTATAACTTTACACGTATATAGAGGAGCCGAAATAGTACGAGAAGCAAAGAAGAAATTTACTTTTCAGAACCAACTGATAATTAAAACATCTAGTAATCGCAAATATTGAGTTGGCACAACAATAAAAAAATTTATTGGTTTTTTAGAACACCAGTAACGTTAAATTATCTACACTTCATGTAAGAGTCTAAAATGTATGTAATTTGATGCAGAAACTTATTATACAGTTAAAAGAACTTTTTCGAATCAAGCTATATACTTTTCACAATAAAATTTACACTATTGCCGTCATATCTCTGAAAAACGGAGCTACTAATCAACATGCACACTTTACCAACCGTTTATGTATAATAAATATATATACGTAAAAGATAATACATTTAATATAACAGTATAATCAAAATGAGCAAAGTTGTTTGAGGGGAGTATAAATCCAGATTTATTGAATGTGTCTTTATGTCTGTATCTAAGCTAACATGTTTTGCGTTATTATTGTCTATAAACTGTAGTTAAAGAAAATGCAAAGACGAAGAAGTCTAAATGAAACATTAAACTAGACCCTGTTTATCAATCAAAACTTGAATAAAAAATCAAGAATTAAGAATATTTCGACTTAAACGTACACCAGAGATTTAAGCAGCATTCACTAAAGTATTAGGATTGAATATTCCTGGTTTCAAGTTGAAATGACTTGTAGCCGCAGTACGGAAAATTGTGGTTTATTACAGAAATTGACCTTACAGCAGCTAACGGAACATTATGAACAGCTATTTTCTTGTCAAGCGGGTATATA